>JAXBVF010000212.1:0-17931 GCA_036418095.1 Xiphophorus birchmanni
AAACCACCAGAACTACTGCATCTCAGGCATTTCTATGCTGTTCCAAAGCTAATAAGGCTGAAAATTGAACGCAGAGCTGAAAATTCACATATTGTTACTTTTTCACTTCTCTCGCTGAGATAAAGCGTTTTGGTCTCTAACATTTAAAACTCATGAAACTCAAAATTTAGACTTGGTTCCAGCTTCAAACCACCAGAACTACTGCATCTCAGCATTCCTATGCTGTTCCAAAGCTAATAAGGCTGAAACTTGAACGCAGTGCTGAAAATTCACATATTGTCACTTTTTCACTTCTCTGGCCGAGAAAACGCTTTTTTGGTCTCTAACATTTAAAACTCATGAAACTCAAAATTTAGACTTGGTTCCAGCTTCAAACCACCAGAACTACTGCATCTCAGCATTTCTATGCTGTTCCAAAGCTAATAAGGCTGAAAATTGAACGCAGAGCTGAAAATTCACATATTGTTACTTTTTCACTTCTCTCGCTGAGATAAAGCGTTTTTGGTCTCTAACATTTAAAACTCATGAAACTCAAAATTTAGACTTGGTTCCAGCTTCAAACCACCAGAACTACTGCATCTCAGCATTTCTATGCTGTTCCAAAGCTAATAAGGCTGAAAATTGAACGCAGAGCTGAAAATTCACATATTGTCACTTTTTCACTTCTCTGGCCGAGATAACGCGTTTTTGGTCTCTAACATTCAAAACTCATGAAACTCAAAATTTAGACTTGGTTCCAGCTTCAAACCACCAGAACTACTGCATCTCAGCATTTCTATGCTGTTCCAAATCTAATAAGGCTGAAAATTGAACGCAGAGCTGAAAATTCACATATTGTTACTTTTTCACTTCTCTCGCTGAGATAAAGCGTTTTTGGTCTCTAACATTTAAAACTCATGAAACTCAAAATTTAGACTTGGTTCCAGCTTCAAACCACCAGAACTACTGCATCTCAGCATTTCTATGCTGTTCCAAAGCTAATAAGGCTGAAACTTGAACGCAATGCTGAAAATTCACATATTGTCACTTTTTCACTTCTCTGGCCGAGAAAACGCTTTTTTGGTCTCTAACATTTAAAATTCATGAAACTCAAAATTTAGACTTGGTTCCAGCTTCAAACCACCAGAACTACTGCATCTCAGCATTTCTATGCTGTTCCAAAGCTAATAAGGCTGAAACTTGAACGCAGTGCTGAAAATTCACATATTGTTACTTTTTCACTTCTCTCGCTGAGATAAAGCGTTTTTGGTCTCTAACATTCAAAACTCATGAAACTCAAAATTTAGACTTGGTTCCAGCTTCAAACCACCAGAACTACTGCATCTCAGCATTTCTATGCTGTTCCAAAGCTAATAAGGCTTGAAACTTGAACGCAGTGCTGAAAATTCACATATTGTCACTTTTTCACTTCTCTGGCCGAGAAAAGGCTTTTTTGGTCTCTAACATTTAAAACTCATGAAACTCAAAATTTAGACTTGGTTCCAGCTTCAAACCACCAGAACTACTGCATCTCAGCATTTCTATGCTGTTCCAAAGCTAATAAGGCTGAAACTTGAACGCAGTGCTGAAAATTCACATATTGTTACTTTTTCACTTCTCTCGCTGAGATAAAGCGTTTTTGGTCTCTAACATTCAAAACTCATTAAACTCAAAATTTAGACTTGGTTCCAGCTTCAAACCACCAGAACTACTGCATCTCAGCATTTCTATGCTGTTCCAAAGCTAATAAGGCTGAAACTTGAACGCAGTGCTGAAAATTCACATATTGTCACTTTTTCACTTCTCTGGCCGAGAAAAGGCTTTTTTGGTCTCTAACATTGAAAACTCATGAAACTCAAAATTTAGACTTGGTTCCAGCTTCAAACCACCAGAACTACTGCATCTCAGCATTTCTATGCTGTTCCAAAGCTAATAAGGCTGAAACTTGAACGCAGTGCTGAAAATTCACATATTGTCACTTTTTCACTTCTCTGGCCGAGAAAAGGCTTTTTTGGTCTCTAACATTTAAACTCATGAAACTCAAAATTAGACTTGGTTCCAGCTTCAAACCACCAGAACTACTGCATCTCAGCATTTCTATGCTGTTCCAAAGCTAATAAGGCTGAAACTTGAACGCAGTGCTGAAAATTCACATATTGTTACTTTTTCACTTCTCTCGCTGAGATAAAGCGTTTTTGGTCTCTAACATTCAAAACTCATGAAACTCAAAATTTAGACTTGGTTCCAGCTTCAAACCACCAGAACTACTGCATCTCAGCATTTCTATGCTGTTCCAAAGCTAATAAGGCTGAAAATTGAACGCAGTGCTGAAAATTCACATATTGTTACTTTTTCACTTCCCTCGCTGAGATAAAGCGTTTTTGGTCTCTAACATTTAAAACTCATGAAACTCAAAATTTAGACTTGGTTCCAGCTTCAAACCACCAGAACTACTGCATCTCAGGCATTTCTATGCTGTTCCAAAGCTAATAAGGCTGAAAATTGAACGCAGAGCTGAAAATTCACATATTGTTACTTTTTCACTTCTCTCGCTGAGATAAAGCGTTTTTGGTCTCTAACATTTAAAACTCATGAAACTCAAATTTAGACTTGGTTCCAGCTTCAAACCACCAGAACTACTGCATCTCAGCATTCCTATGCTGTTCCAAAGCTAATAAGGCTGAAACTTGAACGCAGTGCTGAAAATTCACATATTGTCACTTTTTCACTTCTCTGGCCGAGAAAACGCTTTTTTGGTCTCTAACATTTAAAACTCATGAAACTCAAAATTTAGACTTGGTTCCAGCTTTAAACCACCAGAACTACTGCATTTCAGCATTTCTATGCTGTTCCAAAGCTAATAAGGCTGAAACTTGAACGCAGTGCTGAAAATTCACATATTGTCACTTTTTCACTTCTCTGGCCGAGATAACGCGTTTTTGGTCTCTAACATTCAAAACTCATGAAACTCAAAATTTAGACTTGGTTCCAGCTTCAAACCACCAGAACTACTGCATCTCAGCATTTCTATGCTGTTCCAAAGCTAATAAGGCTGAAAATTGAACGCAGTGCTGAAAATTCACATATTGTCACTTTTTCACTTCTCTGGCCGAGAAAACGCTTTTTTGGTCTCTAACATTTAAAACTCATGAAACTCAAAATTTAGACTTGGTTCCAGCTTCAAACCACCAGAACTACTGCATCTCAGCATTTCTATGCTGTTCCAAAGCTAATAAGGCTGAAATTGAACGCAGTGCTGAAAATTCACATATTGTTACTTTTTCACTTCTCTCGCTGAGATAAAGCGTTTTTGGTCTCTAACATTTAAAACTCATGAAACTCAAAATTTAGACTTGGTTCCAGCTTCAAACCACCAGAACTACTGCATCTCAGCATTTCTATGCTGTTCAAAGCTAATAAGGCTGAAAATTGAACGCAGAGCTGAAAATTCACATATTGTTACTTTTTCACTTCTCTCGCTGAGATAAAGCGTTTTTGGTCTCTAACATTTAAAACTCATGAAACTCAAAATTTAGACTTGGTTCCAGCTTCAAACCACCAGAACTACTGCATCTCAGCATTTCTATGCTGTTCCAAAGCTAATAAGGCTGAAACTTGAACGCAGTGCTGAAAATTCACATATTGTTACTTTTTCACTTCTCTCGCTGAGATAAAGCGTTTTTGGTCTCTAACATTCAAAACTCATGAAACTCAAAATTAGACTTGGTTCCAGCTTCAAACCACCAGAACTACTGCATCTCAGCATTTCTATGCTGTTCCAAAGCTAATAAGGCTGAAACTTGAACGCAGTGCTGAAAATTCACATATTGTCACTTTTTCACTTCTCTGGC
The DNA here is from genome assembly GCA_036418095.1 of Xiphophorus birchmanni. Classification (NCBI taxonomy): domain Eukaryota; kingdom Metazoa; phylum Chordata; class Actinopteri; order Cyprinodontiformes; family Poeciliidae; genus Xiphophorus; species Xiphophorus birchmanni. The sequence goes on from JAXBVF010000212.1 coordinate 3,831, forward strand.
CGAGATAACGCGTTTTTGGTCTCTAACATTTAAAACTCATGAAACTCAAAATTTAGACTTGGTTCGAGCTTCAAACCACCAGAACTACTGCATCTCAGCATTTCTATGCTGTTCCAAAGCTAATAAGGCTGAAATTGAACGCAGTGCTGAAAATTCACATATTGTCACTTTTTCACTTCTCTGGCCGAGAAAACGCTTTTTTGGTCTCTAACATTTAAAACTCATGAAACTCAAAATTGAGACTTGGTTCCAGCTTCAAACCACCAGAACTACTGCATCTCAGCATTTCTATGCTGTTCCAAAGCTAATAAGGCTGAAACTTGAACGCAGTGCTGAAAATTCACATATTGTCACTTTTTCACTTCTCTCGCTGAGATAAAGCGTTTTTGGTCTCTAACATTCAAAACTCATGAAACTCAAAATTTAGACTTGGTTCCAGCTTCAAACCACCAGAACTACTGCATCTCAGCATTTCTATGCTGTTCCAAAGCTAATAAGGCTGAAAATTGAACGCAGTGCTGAAAATTCACATATTGTTACTTTTTCACTTCCCTCGCTGAGATAAAGCGTTTTTGGTCTCTAACATTTAAAACTCATGAAACTCAAAATTTAGACTTGGTTCCAGCTTCAAACCACCAGAACTACTGCATCTCAGGCATTTCTATGCTGTTCCAAAGCTAATAAGGCTGAAAATTGAACGCAGAGCTGAAATTTCACATATTGTTACTTTTTCACTTCTCTCGCTGAGATAAAGCGTTTTTGGTCTCTAACATTTAAAACTCATGAAACTCAAAATTTAGACTTGGTTCCAGCTTCAAACCACCAGAACTACTGCATCTCAGCATTCCTATGCTGTTCAAAGCTAATAAGGCTGAAACTTGAACGCAGTGCTGAAAATTCACATATTGTCACTTTTTCACTTCTCTGGCCGAGAAAACGCTTTTTTGGTCTCTAACATTTAAAACTCATGAAACTCAAAATTTAGACTTGGTTCCAGCTTCAAACCACCAGAACTACTGCATCTCAGCATTTCTATGCTGTTCCAAAGCTAATAAGGCTGAAAATTGAACGCAGAGCTGAAAATTCACATATTGTTACTTTTTCACTTCTCTCGCTGAGATAAAGCGTTTTTGGTCTCTAACATTTAAAACTCATGAAACTCAAAATTTAGACTTGGTTCCAGCTTCAAACCACCAGAACTACTGCATCTCAGCATTTCTATGCTGTTCCAAAGCTAATAAGGCTGAAAATTGAACGCAGTGCTGAAAATTCACATATTGTCACTTTTTCACTTCTCTGGCCGAGATAACGCGTTTTTGGTCTCTAACATTCAAAACTCATGAAACTCAAAATTTAGACTTGGTTCCAGCTTCAAACCACCAGAACTACTGCATCTCAGCATTTCTATGCTGTTCCAAATCTAATAAGGCTGAAAATTGAACGCAGAGCTGAAAATTCACATATTGTTACTTTTTCACTTCTCTCGCTGAGATAAAGCGTTTTTGGTCTCTAACATTTAAAACTCATGAAACTCAAAATTTAGACTTGGTTCCAGCTTCAAACCACCAGAACTACTGCATCTCAGCATTTCTATGCTGTTCCAAAGCTAATAAGGCTGAAACTTGAACGCAATGCTGAAAATTCACATATTGTCACTTTTTCACTTCTCTGGCCGAGAAAACGCTTTTTTGGTCTCTAACATTTAAAACTCATGAAACTCAAAATTTAGACTTGGTTCCAGCTTCAAACCACCAGAACTACTGCATCTCAGCATTTCTATGCTGTTCCAAAGCTAATAAGGCTGAAACTTGAACGCAGTGCTGAAAATTCACATATTGTTACTTTTTCACTTCTCTCGCTGAGATAAAGCGTTTTTGGTCTCTAACATTCAAAACTCATGAAACTCAAAATTTAGACTTGGTTCCAGCTTCAAACCACCAGAACTACTGCATCTCAGCATTTCTATGCTGTTCCAAAGCTAATAAGGCTGAAACTTGAACGCAGTGCTGAAAATTCACATATTGTCACTTTTTCACTTCTCTGGCCGAGAAAAGGCTTTTTTGGTCTCTAACATTTAAAACTCATGAAACTCAAAATTTAGACTTGGTTCCAGCTTCAAACCACCAGAACTACTGCATCTCAGCATTTCTATGCTGTTCCAAAGCTAATAAGGCTGAAAATTGAATGCAGTGCTGAAAATTCACATATTGTCACTTTTTCACTTCTCTGGCCGAGATAACGCTTTTTTGGTCTCTAACATTCAAAACTCATGAAACTCAAAATTTAGACTTGGTTCCAGCTTCAAACCACCAGAACTACTGCATCTCAGGCATTTCTATGCTGTTCCAAAGCTAATAAGGCTGAAAATTGAACGCAGTGCTGAAAATTCACATATTGTCACTTTTTCACTTCTCTGGCCGAGATAACGCGTTTTTGGTCTCTAACATTCAAAACTCATGAAACTCAAAATTTAGACTTGGTTCCAGCTTCAAACCACCAGAACTACTGCATCTCAGCATTTCTATGCTGTTCCAAATCTAATAAGGCTGAAAATTGAACGCAGAGCTGAAAATTCACATATTGTTACTTTTTCACTTCTCTCGCTGAGATAAAGCGTTTTTGGTCTCTAACATTTAAAACTCATGAAACTCAAAATTTAGACTTGGTTCCAGCTTCAAACCACCAGAACTACTGCATCTCAGCATTTCTATGCTGTTCCAAAGCTAATAAGGCTGAAACTTGAACGCAATGCTGAAAATTCACATATTGTCACTTTTTCACTTCTCTGGCCGAGAAAACGCTTTTTTGGTCTCTAACATTTAAAACTCATGAAACTCAAAATTTAGACTTGGTTCCAGCTTCAAACCACCAGAACTACTGCATCTCAGCATTTCTATGCTGTTCCAAAGCTAATAAGGCTGAAACTTGAACGCAGTGCTGAAAATTCACATATTGTTACTTTTTCACTTCTCTCGCTGAGATAAAGCGTTTTTGGTCTCTAACATTCAAAACTCATGAAACTCAAAATTTAGACTTGGTTCCAGCTTCAAACCACCAGAACTACTGCATCTCAGCATTTCTATGCTGTTCCAAAGCTAATAAGGCTGAAACTTGAACGCAGTTCTGAAAATTCACATATTGTCACTTTTTCACTTCTCTGGCCGAGAAAAGGCTTTTTTGGTCTCTAACATTTAAAACTCATGAAACTCAAAATTTAGACTTGGTTCCAGCTTCAAACCACCAGAACTACTGCATCTCAGCATTTCTATGCTGTTCCAAAGCTAATAAGGCTGAAAATTGAATGCAGTGCTGAAAATTCACATATTGTCACTTTTTCACTTCTCTGGCCGAGATAACGCTTTTTTGGTCTCTAACATTCAAAACTCATGAAACTCAAAATTTAGACTTGGTTCCAGCTTCAAACCACCAGAACTACTGCATCTCAGCATTTCTATGCTGTTCCAAAGCTAATAAGGCTGAAAATTGAACGCAGTGCTGAAAATTCACATATTATCACTTTTTCACTTCTCTGGCCGAGATAACGCGTTTTTGGTCTCTAACATTCAAAACTCATGAAACTCAAAATTTAGACTTGGTTCCAGCTTCAAACCACCAGAACTACTGCATGTCAGGCATTTCTATGCTGTTCCAAAGCTAATAAGGCTGAAAATTGAACGCAGAGCTGAAAATTCACATATTGTTACTTTTTCACTTCTCTCGCTGAGATAAAGCGTTTTTGGTCTCTAACATTTAAAACTCATGAAACTCAAAATTTAGACTTGGTTCCAGCTTCAAACCACCAGAACTACTGCATCTCAGCATTTCTATGCTGTTCCAAAGCTAATAAGGCTGAAAATTGAATGCAGTGCTGAAAATTCACATATTGTCACTTTTTCACTTCTCTGGCCGAGATAACGCTTTTTTGGTCTCTAACATTCAAAACTCATGAAACTCAAAATTTAGACTTGGTTCCAGCTTCAAACCACCAGAACTACTGCATCTCAGCATTTCTATGCTGTTCCAAAGCTAATAAGGCTGAAAATTGAACGCAGTGCTGAAAATTCACATATTGTCACTTTTTCACTTCTCTGGCCGAGATAACGCGTTTTTGGTCTCTAACATTCAAAACTCATGAAACTCAAAATTTAGACTTGGTTCCAGCTTCAAACCACCAGAACTACTGCATCTCAGGCATTTCTATGCTGTTCCAAAGCTAATAAGGCTGAAAATTGAACGCAGAGCTGAAAATTCACATATTGTTACTTTTTCACTTCTCTCGCTGAGATAAAGCGTTTTTGGTCTCTAACATTTAAAACTCATGAAACTCAAAATTTAGACTTGGTTCCAGCTTCAAACCACCAGAACTACTGCATCTCAGCATTCCTATGCTGTTCCAAAGCTAATAAGGCTGAAACTTGAACGCAGTGCTGAAAATTCACATATTGTCACTTTTTCACTTCTCTGGCCGAGATAACGCTTTTTTGGTCTCTAACATTTAAAACTCATGAAACTCAAAATTTAGACTTGGTTCCAGCTTCAAACCACCAGAACTACTGCATTTCAGCATTTCTATGCTGTTCCAAAGCTAATAAGGCTGAAACTTGAACGCAGTGCTGAAAATTCACATATTGTCACTTTTTCACTTCTCTGGCCGAGAAAACGCTTTTTTGGTCTCTAACATTTAAAACTCATGAAACTCAAAATTTAGACTTGGTTCCAGCTTCAAACCACCAGAACTACTGCATCTCAGCATTTCTATGCTGTTCCAAAGCTAATAAGGCTGAAAATTGAATGCAGTGCTGAAAATTCACATATTGTCACTTTTTCACTTCTCTGGCCGAGATAACGCTTTTTTGGTCTCTAACATTCAAAACTCATGAAACTCAAAATTTAGACTTGGTTCCAGCTTCAAACCACCAGAACTACTGCATCTCAGGCATTTCTATGCTGTTCCAAAGCTAATAAGGCTGAAAATTGAACGCAGTGCTGAAAATTCACATATTGTCACTTTTTCACTTCTCTGGCCGAGATAACGCGTTTTTGGTCTCTAACATTCAAAACTCATGAAACTCAAAATTTAGACTTGGTTCCAGCTTCAAACCACCAGAACTACTGCATCTCAGCATTTCTATGCTGTTCCAAATCTAATAAGGCTGAAAATTGAACGCAGAGCTGAAAATTCACATATTGTTACTTTTTCACTTCTCTCGCTGAGATAAAGCGTTTTTGGTCTCTAACATTTAAAACTCATGAAACTCAAAATTTAGACTTGGTTCCAGCTTCAAACCACCAGAACTACTGCATCTCAGCATTTCTATGCTGTTCCAAAGCTAATAAGGCTGAAACTTGAACGCAATGCTGAAAATTCACATATTGTCACTTTTTCACTTCTCTGGCCGAGAAAACGCTTTTTTGGTCTCTAACATTTAAAACTCATGAAACTCAAAATTTAGACTTGGTTCCAGCTTCAAACCACCAGAACTACTGCATCTCAGCATTTCTATGCTGTTCCAAAGCTAATAAGGCTGAAACTTGAACGCAGTGCTGAAAATTCACATATTGTTACTTTTTCACTTCTCTCGCTGAGATAAAGCGTTTTTGGTCTCTAACATTTAAAACTCATGAAACTCAAAATTTAGACTTGGTTCCAGCTTCAAACCACCAGAACTACTGCATCTCAGCATTCCTATGCTGTTCCAAAGCTAATAAGGCTGAAACTTGAACGCAGTGCTGAAAATTCACATATTGTCACTTTTTCACTTCTCTGGCCGAGAAAACGCTTTTTTGGTCTCTAACATTTAAAACTCATGAAACTCAAAATTGAGACTTGGTTCCAGCTTTAAACCACCAGAACTACTGCATTTCAGCATTTCTATGCTGTTCCAAAGCTAATAAGGCTGAAACTTGAACGCAGTGCTGAAAATTCACATATTGTCACTTTTTCACTTCTCTGGCCGAGAAAACGCTTTTTTGGTCTCTAACATTTAAAACTCATGAAACTCAAAATTTAGACTTGGTTCCAGCTTCAAACCACCAGAACTACTGCATCTCAGCATTTCTATGCTGTTCCAAAGCTAATAAGGCTGAAAATTGAACGCAGAGCTGAAAATTCACATATTGTTACTTTTTCACTTCTCTCGCTGAGATAAAGCGTTTTTGGTCTCTAACATTCAAAACTCATGAAACTCAAAATTTAGACTTGGTTCCAGCTTCAAACCACCAGAACTACTGCATCTCAGCATTTCTATGCTGTTCCACAGCTAATAAGGCTGAAACTTGAACGCAGTGCTGAAAATTCACATATTGTCACTTTTTCACTTCTCTGGCCGAGAAAAGGCTTTTTTGGTCTCTAACATTTAAAACTCATGAAACTCAAAATTTAGACTTGGTTCCAGCTTCAAACCACCAGAACTACTGCATCTCAGCATTTCTATGCTGTTCCAAAGCTAATAAGGCTGAAACTTGAACGCAGTGCTGAAAATTCACATATTGTCACTTTTTCACTTCTCTGGCCGAGATAACGCGTTTTTGGTCTCTAACATTCAAAACTCATGAAACTCAAAATTTAGACTTGGTTCCAGCTTCAAACCACCAGAACTACTGCATCTCAGCATTTCTATGCTGTTCCAAATCTAATAAGGCTGAAAATTGAACGCAGAGCTGAAAATTCACATATTGTTACTTTTTCACTTCTCTCGCTGAGATAAAGCGTTTTTGGTCTCTAACATTTAAAACTCATGAAACTCAAAATTTAGACTTGGTTCCAGCTTCAAACCACCAGAACTACTGCATCTCAGCATTTCTATGCTGTTCCAAAGCTAATAAGGCTGAAACTTGAACGCAATGCTGAAAATTCACATATTGTCACTTTTTCACTTCTCTGGCCGAGAAAACGCTTTTTTGGTCTCTAACATTTAAAACTCATGAAACTCAAAATTTAGACTTGGTTCCAGCTTCAAACCACCAGAACTACTGCATCTCAGCATTTCTATGCTGTTCCAAAGCTAATAAGGCTGAAACTTGAACGCAGTGCTGAAAATTCACATATTGTTACTTTTTCACTTCTCTCGCTGAGATAAAGCGTTTTTGGTCTCTAACATTTAAAACTCATGAAACTCAAAATTTAGACTTGGTTCCAGCTTCAAACCACCAGAACTACTGCATCTCAGCATTTCTATGCTGTTCCAAAGCTAATAAGGCTGAAACTTGAACGCAGTGCTGAAAATTCACATATTGTCACTTTTTCACTTCTCTGGCCGAGAAAACGCTTTTTTGGTCTCTAACATTTAATACTCATGAAACTCAAAATTTAGACTTGGTTCCAGCTTCAAACCACCAGAACTACTGCATCTCAGCATTTCTATGCTGTTCCAAAGCTAATAAGGCTGAAACTTGAACGCAGTGCTGAAAATTCACATATTGTCACTTTTTCACTTCTCTGGCCGAGATAACGCGTTTTTGGTCTCTAACGTTTAAAACTCATGAAAGTCAAAATTTAGACTTGGTTCCAGCTTCAAACCACCAGAACTACTGCATCTCAGCATTTCTATGCTGTTCCAAAGCTAATAAGGCTGAAAATTGAACGCAGTGCTGAAAATTCACATATTGTCACTTTTTCACTTCTCTGGCCGAGATAACGCGTTTTTGGTCTCTAACATTCAAAACTCATGAAACTCAAAATTTAGACTTGGTTCCAGCTTCAAACCACCAGAACTACTGCATCTCAGGCATTTCTATGCTGTTCCAAAGCTAATAAGGCTGAAACTTGAACGCAGTGCTGAAAATTCACATATTGTCACTTTTTCACTTCTCTGGCCGAGAAAACGCTTTTTTGGTCTCTAACATTTAAAACTCATGAAACTCAAAATTTAGACTTGGTTCCAGCTTCAAACCACCAGAACTACTGCATCTCAGCATTTCTATGCTGTTCCAAAGCTAATAAGGCTGAAACTTGAACGCAGTGCTGAAAATTCACATATTGTCACTTTTTCACTTCTCTGGCCGAGATAACGCGTTTTTGGTCTCTAACATTTAAAACTCATGAAACTCAAAATTTAGACTTGGTTCCAGCTTCAAACCACCAGAACTACTGCATCTCAGCATTTCTATGCTGTTTCAAAGCTAATAAGGCTGAAAATTGAACGCAGTGCTGAAAATTCACATATTGTCACTTTTTCACTTCTCTGGCCGAGAAAACGCTTTTTTGGTCTCTGACATTTAAAACTCATGAAACTCAAAATTTAGACTTGGTTCCAGCTTCAAACCACCAGAACTACTGCATCTCAGCATTTCTATGCTGTTCCAAAGCTAATAAGGCTGAAAATTGAACGCAGTGCTGAAAATTCACATATTGTTACTTTTTCACTTCTCTCGCTGAGATAAAGCGTTTTTGGTCTCTAACATTTAAAACTCATGAAACTCAAAATTTAGACTTGGTTCCAGCTTCAAACCACCAGAACTACTGCATCTCAGCATTTCTATGCTGTTCCAAAGCTAATAAGGCTGAAAATTGAACGCAGAGCTGAAAATTCACATATTGTCACTTTTTCACTTCTCTCGCTGAGATAAAGCGTTTTTGGTCTCTAACATTTAAAACTCATGAAACTCAAAATTTAGACTTGGTTCCAGCTTCAAACCACCAGAACTACTGCATCTCAGCATTTCTATGCTGTTCCAAAGCTAATAAGGCTGAAACTTGAACGCAGTGCTGAAAATTCACATATTGTTACTTTTTCACTTCTCTCGCTGAGATAAAGCGTTTTTGGTCTCTAACATTCAAAACTCATGAAACTCAAAATTTAGACTTGGTTCCAGCTTCAAACCACCAGAACTACTGCATCTCAGCATTTCTATGCTGTTCCAAAGCTAATAAGGCTGAAACTTGAACGCAGTGCTGAAAATTCACATATTGTCACTTTTTCACTTCTCTGGCCGAGATAACGCGTTTTGGGTCTCTAACATTTAAAACTCATGAAACTCAAAATTTAGACTTGGTTCCAGCTTCAAACCACCAGAACTACTGCATCTCAGCATTTCTATGCTGTTCCAAAGCTAATAAGGCTGAAAATTGAACGCAGTGCTGAAAATTCACATATTGTCACTTTTTCACTTCTCTGGCCGAGAAAACGCTTTTTTGGTCTCTAACATTTAAAACTCATGAAACTCAAAATTGAGACTTGGTTCCAGCTTCAAACCACCAGAACTACTGCATCTCAGCATTTCTATGCTGTTCCAAAGCTAATAAGGCTGAAACTTGAACGCAGTGCTGAAAATTCACATATTGTCACTTTTTCACTTCTCTCGCTGAGATAAAGCGTTTTTGGTCTCTAACATTCAAAACTCATGAAACTCAAAATTTAGACTTGGTTCCAGCTTCAAACCACCAGAACTACTGCATCTCAGCATTTCTATGCTGTTCCAAAGCTAATAAGGCTGAAAATTGAACGCAGTTCTGAAAATTCACATATTGTTACTTTTTCACTTCCCTCGCTGAGATAAAGCGTTTTTGGTCTCTAACATTTAAAACTCATGAAACTCAAAATTTAGACTTGGTTCCAGCTTCAAACCACCAGAACTACTGCATCTCAGGCATTTCTATGCTGTTCCAAAGCTAATAAGGCTGAAAATTGAACGCAGAGCTGAAAATTCACATATTGTTACTTTTTCACTTCTCTCGCTGAGATAAAGCGTTTTTGGTCTTTAACATTTAAAACTCATGAAACTCAAAATTTAGACTTGGTTCCAGCTTCAAACCACCAGAACTACTGCATCTCAGCATTCCTATGCTGTTCCAAAGCTAATAAGGCTGAAACTTGAACGCAGTGCTGAAAATTCACATATTGTCACTTTTTCACTTCTCTGGCCGAGAAAACGCTTTTTTGGTCTCTAACATTTAAAACTCATGAAACTCAAAATTTAGACTTGGTTCCAGCTTTAAACCACCAGAACTACTGCATTTCAGCATTTCTATGCTGTTCCAAAGCTAATAAGGCTGAAACTTGAACGCAGTGCTGAAAATTCACATATTGTCACTTTTTCACTTCTCTGGCCGAGATAACGCGTTTTTGGTCTCTAACATTCAAAACTCATGAAACTCAAAATTTAGACTTGGTTCCAGCTTCAAACCACCAGAACTACTGCATCTCAGCATTTCTATGCTGTTCCAAAGCTAATAAGGCTGAAAATTGAACGCAGAGCTGAAAATTCACATATTGTCACTTTTTCACTTCTCTCGCTGAGATAAAGCGTTTTTGGTCTCTAACATTTAAAACTCATGAAACTCAAAATTTAGACTTGGTTCCAGCTTCAAACCACCAGAACTACTGCATCTCAGCATTTCTATGCTGTTCCAAAGCTAATAAGGCTGAAACTTGAACGCAGTGCTGAAAATTCACATATTGTTACTTTTTCACTTCTCTCGCTGAGATAAAGCGTTTTTGGTCTCTAACATTCAAAACTCATGAAACTCAAAATTTAGACTTGGTTCCAGCTTCAAACCACCAGAACTACTGCATCTCAGCATTTCTATGCTGTTCCAAAGCTAATAAGGCTGAAACTTGAACGCAGTGCTGAAAATTCACATATTGTCACTTTTTCACTTCTCTGGCCGAGATAACGCGTTTTGGGTCTCTAACATTTAAAACTCATGAAACTCAAAATTTAGACTTGGTTCCAGCTTCAAACCACCAGAACTACTGCATCTCAGCATTTCTATGCTGTTCCAAAGCTAATAAGGCTGAAAATTGAACGCAGTGCTGAAAATTCACATATTGTCACTTTTTCACTTCTCTGGCCGAGAAAACGCTTTTTTGGTCTCTAACATTTAAAACTCATGAAACTCAAAATTGAGACTTGGTTCCAGCTTCAAACCACCAGAACTACTGCATCTCAGCATTTCTATGCTGTTCCAAAGCTAATAAGGCTGAAACTTGAACGCAGTGCTGAAAATTCACATATTGTCACTTTTTCACTTCTCTCGCTGAGATAAAGCGTTTTTGGTCTCTAACATTCAAAACTCATGAAACTCAAAATTTAGACTTGGTTCCAGCTTCAAACCACCAGAACTACTGCATCTCAGCATTTCTATGCTGTTCCAAAGCTAATAAGGCTGAAAATTGAACGCAGTTCTGAAAATTCACATATTGTTACTTTTTCACTTCCCTCGCTGAGATAAAGCGTTTTTGGTCTCTAACATTTAAAACTCATGAAACTCAAAATTTAGACTTGGTTCCAGCTTCAAACCACCAGAACTACTGCATCTCAGGCATTTCTATGCTGTTCCAAAGCTAATAAGGCTGAAAATTGAACGCAGAGCTGAAAATTCACATATTGTTACTTTTTCACTTCTCTCGCTGAGATAAAGCGTTTTTGGTCTTTAACATTTAAAACTCATGAAACTCAAAATTTAGACTTGGTTCCAGCTTCAAACCACCAGAACTACTGCATCTCAGCATTCCTATGCTGTTCCAAAGCTAATAAGGCTGAAACTTGAACGCAGTGCTGAAAATTCACATATTGTCACTTTTTCACTTCTCTGGCCGAGAAAACGCTTTTTTGGTCTCTAACATTTAAAACTCATGAAACTCAAAATTTAGACTTGGTTCCAGCTTTAAACCACCAGAACTACTGCATTTCAGCATTTCTATGCTGTTCCAAAGCTAATAAGGCTGAAACTTGAACGCAGTGCTGAAAATTCACATATTGTCACTTTTTCACTTCTCTGGCCGAGATAACGCGTTTTTGGTCTCTAACATTCAAAACTCATGAAACTCAAAATTTAGACTTGGTTCCAGCTTCAAACCACCAGAACTACTGCATCTCAGCATTTCTATGCTGTTCCAAAGCTAATAAGGCTGAAAATTGAACGCAGTGCTGAAAATTCACATATTGTCACTTTTTCACTTCTCTGGCCGAGAAAACGCTTTTTTGGTCTCTAACATTTAAAACTCATGAAACTCAAAATTTAGACTTTGTTCCAGCTTCAAACCACCAGAACTACTGCATCTCAGCATTTCTATGCTGTTCCAAAGCTAATAAGGCTGAAAATTGAACGCAGTGCTGAAAATTCACATATTGTTACTTTTTCACTTCTCTCGCTGAGATAAAGCGTTTTTGGTCTCTAACATTTAAAACTCATGAAACTCAAAATTTAGACTTGGTTCCAGCTTCAAACCACCAGAACTACTGCATCTCAGCATTTCTATGCTGTTCCAAAGCTAATAAGGCTGAAAATTGAACGCAGAGCTGAAAATTCACATATTGTTACTTTTTCACTTCTCTCGCTGAGATAAAGCGTTTTTGGTCTCTAACATTTAAAACTCATGAAACTCAAAATTTAGACTTGGTTCCAGCTTCAAACCACCAGAACTACTGCATCTCAGCATTTCTATGCTGTTCCAAAGCTAATAAGGCTGAAAATTGAACGCAGTGCTGAAAATTCACATATTGTCACTTTTTCACTTCTCTGGCCGAGAAAACGCTTTTTTGGTCTCTAACATTTAAAACTCATGAAACTCAAAATTGAGACTTGGTTCCAGCTTCAAACCACCAGAACTACTGCATCTCAGCATTTCTATGCTGTTCCAAAGCTAATAAGGCTGAAACTTGAACGCAGTGCTGAAAATTCACATATTGTCACTTTTTCACTTCTCTCGCTGAGATAAAGCGTTTTTGGTCTCTAACATTCAAAACTCATGAAACTCAAAATTTAGACTTGGTTCCAGCTTCAAACCACCAGAACTACTGCATCTCAGCATTTCTATGCTGTTCCAAAGCTAATAAGGCTGAAAATTGAACGCAGTGCTGAAAATTCACATATTGTCACTTTTTCACTTCTCTGGCCGAGAAAACGCTTTTTTGGTCTCTAACATTTAAAACTCATGAAACTCAAAATTGAGACTTGGTTCCAGCTTCAAACCACCAGAACTACTGCATCTCAGCATTTCTATGCTGTTCCAAAGCTAATAAGGCTGAAACTTGAACGCAGTGCTGAAAATTCACATATTGTCACTTTTTCACTTCTCTCGCTGAGATAAAGCGTTTTTGGTCTCTAACATTCAAAACTCATGAAACTCAAAATTTAGACTTGGTTCCAGCTTCAAACCACCAGAACTACTGCATCTCAGCATTTCTATGCTGTTCCAAAGCTAATAAGGCTGAAAATTGAACGCAGTGCTGAAAATTCACATATTGTTACTTTTTCACTTCCCTCGCTGAGATAAAGCGTTTTTGGTCTCTAACATTTAAAACTCATGAAACTCAAAATTTAGACTTGGTTCCAGCTTCAAACCACCAGAACTACTGCATCTCAGGCATTTCTATGCTGTTCCAAAGCTAATAAGGCTGAAAATTGAACGCAGAGCTGAAAATTCACATATTGTTACTTTTCACTTCTCTCGCTGAGATAAAGCGTTTTTGGTCTCTAACATTTAAAACTCATGAAACTCAAAATTTAGACTTGGTTCCAGCTTCAAACCACCAGAACTACTGCATCTCAGCATTCCTATGCTGTTCCAAAGCTAATAAGGCTGAAACTTGAACGCAGTGCTGAAAATTCACATATTGTCACTTTTTCACTTCTCTGGCCGAGAAAACGCTTTTTTGGTCTCTAACATTTAAAACTCATGAAACTCAAAATTTAGACTTGGTTCCAGCTTCAAACCACCAGAACTACTGCATCTCAGCATTTCTATGCTGTTCCAAAGCTAATAAGGCTGAAACTTGAACGCAGTGCTGAAAATTCACATATTGTCACTTTTTCACTTCTCTGGCCGAGAAAACGCTTTTTTGGTCTCTAACATTTAAAACTCATGAAACTCAAAATTTAGACTTGGTTTCAGCTTCAAACCACCAGAACTACTGCATCTCAGCATTTCTATGCTGTTCCAAAGCTAATAAGGCTGAAAATTGAACGCAGAGCTGAAAATTCACATATTGTTACTTTTTCACTTCTCTCGCTGAGATAAAGCGTTTTTGGTCTCTAACATTTAAAACTCATGAAACTCAAAATTTAGACTTGGTTCCAGCTTCAAACCACCAGAACTACTGCATCTCAGCATTTCTATGCTGTTCCAAAGCTAATAAGGCTGAAAATTGAACGCAG
>JAXBVF010000213.1:0-17893 GCA_036418095.1 Xiphophorus birchmanni
ATTGTCATTTATTGGACATTTTCGACGTCATAGTATACTATGTCATTTTTTGGACATTTTCGACGTCATAGTGTACATTGTCATTTTTTGGACATTTCGACGTCATAGTATACTATGTAATTTTTTTTGGACATTTTCGACGTCATAGTATACTATGTCATTTTTTTGGACATTTTCGACGTCATAGTATACTATGTCATTTTTTTGGACATTTTCGACATCATAGTATACTATGTAATTTTTTTTGGACATTTTCGACGTCATTGTATACTATGTAATTCTTTTGGACATTTTCGACGTCATAGGATACTATGTAATTTTTTTGGACATTTTCGACGTCATAGTATACTATGTAATTCTTTTGGACATTTTCGACGTCATAGGATACTATGTAATTTTTTTGGACATTTTCGACATCATAGTATACTATGTCATTTTTTTGGACATTTTCGACGTCACAGTATATATGTCATTTTTTGGACAATTTCGACGTCATGGTATAGTATGTCATTTTTTGGACATTTTTGACGTCATAGTGTACATTGTCATTTATTGGACATTTTCGACATCATAGTATAGTATGTAATTAGTTTGGACATTTTCGACATCCATACTATAGTATGTGATTTTTTGGACATTTTCGACATCATAGTATAGTATGTCATTTTTTTTGGACATTTTCGACGTCATAGTATAGTATGTAATTTTTTGGACATTTTCGACGTCATAGTATATATGTCATTTTTTGGGACAATTTTCGACGTCATAGTATTCTATGTCATTTTTTGGACATTTTCGACGTCATAGTGTACATTGTCATTTTTTGGACATTTTCGACGTCATAGTATATAGTATGTTATTTTTTGGACATTTTCGACGTCATAGTATAGTATGTCATTTTTTGGACATTTTCGACGTCATAGTATACTATGTCATTAGTTTGGACATTTTCGACGTCATACAATAGTATGTCATTTACTTTGGACATTTTCGACGTGATAGTATAGTATGTAATTTGTTGGACATTTTCGACGTCATAGTTATAGTATGTCATTTTTAGGACATTTTCGACATCATAGTATAGTATGTCATTTTTTGGACATTTTCGACGTCATAGTATAGTATGTAATTTTTTTTGGACATTTTCGACGTCATAGGATACTATGTAATTTTTTGGGACATTTTCGACATCATAGTATACTATGTCATTTTTTTGGACATTTTCGACGTCAGTATATATGTCATTTTTTTGGACAATTTCGACGTCATGGTATAGTATGTCATTTTTTGGACATTTTTGACGTCATAGTGTACATTGTCATTTATTGGACATTTTCGACGTCATAGTATACTATGTCATTTTTTGGACATTTTCGACGTCATAGTGTACATTGTCATTTTTTGGACATTTTCGACGTCATAGTATACTATGTAATTTTTTTTGGACATTTTCGACGTCATAGTATACTATGTCATTTTTTTGGACATTTTCGACGTCATAGTATACTATGTCATTTTTTTGGACATTTTCGACATCATAGTATACTATGTAATTTTTTTGGACATTTTCGACGTCATTGTATACTATGTAATTCTTTTGGACATTTTCGACGTCATAGGATACTATGTAATTTTTTTGGACATTTTCGACGTCATAGTATACTATGTAATTCTTTTGGACATTTTCGACGTCATAGGATACTATGTAATTTTTTTGGACATTTCGACATCATAGTATACTATGTCATGTTTTTTGGACATTTTCGACGTCACAGTATATATGTCATTTTTTGGACAATTTCGACGTCATGGTATAGTATGTCATTTTTTGGACATTTTTGACGTCATAGTGTACATTGTCATTTATTGGACATTTTCGACATCATAGTATAGTATGTAATTAGTTTGGACATTTTCGACATCCATACTATAGTATGTGATTTTTTGGACATTTTCGACATCATAGTATAGTATGTCATTTTTTTTGGACATTTTCGACGTCATAGTATAGTATGTAATTTTTTGGACATTTTCGACGTCATAGTATATATGTCATTTTTTGGGACAATTTTCGACGTCATAGTATTCTATGTCATTTTTTGGACATTTTCGACGTCATAGTGTACATTGTCATTTTTTGGACATTTTCGACGTCATAGTATATAGTAAGTTATTTTTTGGACATTTTCGACGTCATAGTATAGTATGTCATTTTTTGGACATTTTCGACGTCATAGTATACTATGTCATTAGTTTGGACATTTTCGACGTCATACAATAGTATGTCATTTTTTGGACATTTTCGACGTCATAGTATACTATGTCATTTTTTGGACATTTTCGGCGTCATAGTATAGTATGTCATTTTTTGGACATTTTCGACGTCATAGTGTACTATGTCATTTTTTGGACATTTCGACGTCACAGTATAGTATTTCATTTTTTGGACATTTTCGACGTCATAGTGTACATTGTCATTTTTTGGACATTTTCGACGTCATAGTGTACATTGTCATTTTTTGGACATTTTCGACGTCAGTGTACATTGTCATTTTTTGGACATTTTCGACGTCATAGTGTACATTGTCATTTTTTGGACATTTTCGACGTCATAGTATACTATGTTATTTTTTTGGACATTTGCGACGTCATAGTATTCTATGTCATTGTTTGGACATTTTCGTCGTCATAGTATATATGTCATTTTTTTGGACAATTTCGACATCATGGTATAGTATGTCATTTTTTGGACATTTTTGACGTCATAGTGTACATTGTCATTTATTGGACATTTTTGACGTCATAGTATACTATGTCATTTTTTGGACATTTTCGACATCATAGTATACTATGTAATTTTTTGGACATTTTTGACGTCATAGTATAGTATGTCATTTTTTGGACATTTTCGACGTCATAGTGTACATTGTCATTTTTTGGACATTTTCGATGTCATAGTATGACGTCGAAATGACATACTATACGACGTCATAGTATACTATGTCATTTTTTTGGACAATTTCGACGTCATAGTATGACGTCGAAATGACATACTATACGACGTCATAGTATACTATGTCATTTTTTTGGGACATTTTCGACGTTATACTATGTCATTTTTGGACATTTTCGACGTTATACTATGTCATTTTTGGACATTTTCGACGTCATAGTATACTATGTAATTTTTTGGACATTTTCGACATCATAGTATAGTATGTAATTAGTTTGGACATTTTCGACATCCATACTATAGTATGTGATTTTTTGGACATTTTCGACGTCATAGTATAGTATGTCATTTTTTTGGGACATTTTCGACGTCATAGTATAGTATGTAATTTTTTGGACCATTTTCGACGTCATAGTATAGTATGTCATTTTTTTGGACATTTTCGACGTCATAGTATAGTATGTCATTTTTTGACATTTTCGACGTCAATAGTATAGTATGTCATTTACTTTGGACATTTTCGACGTGATAGTATAGTATGTAATTTGTTGGACATTTTCGACGTCATAGTTATAGTATGTCATTTTTAGGACATTTTCGACATCATAGTATAGTATGTCATTTTTTGGACATTTTCGACGTCATAGTATAGTATGTAATTTTTTTGGACATTTTCGACGTCCATACTATAGTATGTCATTTTTAGGGACATTTTCGACGTCATAGTATAGTATGTCATTTTTTGGACATTTTCGACGTCATAGTATAGTATGTCATTTTTTGGACATTTTCGACGTCATAGTATAGTATGTCATTTTTTGGACATTTTCGACGTCATAGTATAGTATGTAATTTTTTTGGACATTTTCGACGTCATAGGATACTATGTAATTTTTTTGGACATTTTTGACATCACAGTATACTATGTCATTTTTTTGGACATTTTCGACGTCACAGTATATATGTCATTTTTTTGGACAATTTCGACGTCATGGTATAGTACGTCATTTTTTGGACATTTTTGACGTCATAGTGTACATTGTCATTTATTGGACATTTTCGACGTCATAGTATACTATGTCATTTTTTGGACATTTTCGACGTCATAGTGTACATTGTCATTTTTTGGACATTTTCGACGTCATAGTATACTATGTTATTTTTTTGGACATTTTCGACGTCATAGTATGCTATGTCATTGTTTGGACATTTTCGACGTCATAGTATATATTTCATTTTTTGGACATTTTCGACGCCATAGTATACTATGTTATTTTTTTGGACATTTTCGACGTCAGTATATATGTCATTTTTTTGGACAATTTCGACGTCATGGTATAGTATGTCATTTTTTGGACATTTTCGACGTCATAGTGTACATTGTCATTTTTTGGACATTTTCGAAGTCATAGTATAGTATGTCATTTTTTGGACATTTTCGACGTCATAGTATTGTATGTAATTTGTTTGGACATTTTCGACGTCATACAATAGTATGTTATTTTTTGGACATTTTCGACGTCCATACTATCGTATGTCATTTTTAGGACATTTTCGACATCATAGTATACTATGTCATTTTTTGGGACATTTTCGACGTCATAGTATACATGTCATTCTTTTGGACATTTTCGACGTCATAGGATACTATGTAATTTTTTTGGACATTTTCGACATCATAGTATACTATGTCATTTTTTTGGACATTTTCGACGTCACAGTATATATGTCATTTTTTTGGACAATTTCGACGTCATGGTATAGTATGTCATTTTTTGGACATTTTTGACGTCATAGTGTACATTGTCATTTATTGGACATTTTCGACATCATAGTATAGTATGTAATTAGTTTGGACATTTTCGACATCCATACTATAGTATGTGATTTTTTGGACATTTTCGACGTCATAGTATAGTATGTCATTTTTTTTGGACATTTTCGACGTCATAGTATAGTATGTAATTTTTTGGACATTTTCGACGTCATAGTATAGTATGTCATTTTTTTTGGACATTTTCGACGTCATAGTATAGTATGTCATTTTTTGGAAAATTTCGACGTCATAGTATAGTATGTCATTTACTTTGGACATTTTCGACGTGATAGTATAGTATGTAATTTGTTGGACATTTTCGACGTCATAGTTATAGTATGTCATTTTTAGGACATTTTCGACATCATAGTATAGTATGTCATTTTTTGGACATTTTCGACGTCATAGTATAGTATGTAATTTTTTTGGACATTTTCGACGTCATAGGATACTATGTAATTTTTTTGGACATTTTCGACATCATAGTATACTATGTCATTTTTTTGGACATTTTCGACGTCACAGTATATATGTCATTTTTTTGGACAATTTCGACGTCATGGTATAGTATGTCATTTTTTGGACATTTTTGACGTCATAGTGTACATTGTCATTTATTGGACATTTTCGACGTCATAGTATACTATGTCATTTTTTGGACATTTTCGACGTCATAGTGTACATTGTCATTTTTTGGACATTTTCGACGTCATAGTATACTATGTAATTTTTTTTGGACATTTTCGACGTCATAGTATACTATGTCATTTTTTTGGACATTTTCGACGTCATAGTATACTATGTCATTTTTTTTGGACATTTTCGACGTCATTGTATACTATGTAATTTATTTTGGACATTTTCGACGTCATAGTATACTATGTAATTCTTTTGGACATTTTCGACGTCATAGGATACTATGTAATTTTTTTGGACATTTTCGACATCATAGTATACTATGTCATTTTTTTGGACATTTTCGACGTCACAGTATATATGTCATTTTTTTGGACAATTTCGACGTCATGGTATAGTATGTCATTTTTTGGACATTTTTGACGTCATAGTGTACATTGTCATTTATTGGACATTTTCGACATCATAGTATAGTATGTAATTAGTTTGGACATTTTCGACATCCATACTATAGTATGTCATTTTTTTTGGACATTTTCGACGTCATAGTATAGTATGTCATTTTTTGGACATTTTCGACGTCATAGTATATATGTCATTTTTTGGGACAATTTTCGACGTCATAGTATTCTATGTCATTTTTTGGACATTTTCGACGTCATAGTGTACATTGTCATTTTTTGGACATTTTCGACGTCATAGTATATAGTATGTTATTTTTTGGACATTTTCGACGTCATAGTATAGTATGTCATTTTTTGGACATTTTCGACGTCATAGTATACTATGTCATTAGTTTGGACATTTTCGACGTCATACAATAGTATGTCATTTTTTGGACATTTTCGACGTCATAGTATAGTATGTAATTTTTTGGACATTTTCGACGTCATAGTATAGTATGTCATTTTTTTTGGACATTTTCAACGTCATAGTATAGTATGTCATTTTTTGGACATTTTCGACGTCATAGTATAGTATGTCATTTACTTTGGACATTTTCGACGTGATAGTATAGTATGTAATTTTTTTGGACATTTTCGACATCATAGTATACTATGTCATTAGTTTGGACATTTTCGACGTCATACAATAGTATGTCATTTTTTGGACATTTTCGACGTGATAGTATAGTATGTAATTTTTTTGGACATTTTCGACATCATAGTATACTATGTCATTTTTTTGGACATTTTCGACGTCACAGTATATATGTCATTTTTTTGGACAATTTCGACGTCATGGTATAGTATGTCATTTTTTGGACATTTTTGACGTCATAGTGTACATTGTCATTTATTGGACATTTTCGACGTCATAGTATACTATGTCATTTTTTGGACATTTTCGACGTCATAGTGTACATTGTCATTTTTTGGACATTTGCGACGTCATAGTATACTATGTAATTTTTTTGGACATTTTCGACGTCATAGTATACTATGTCATTTTTTTGGACATTTTCGACGTCATAGTATACTATGTCATTTTTTTTGGACATTTTCGACGTCATTGTATACTATGTAATTTATTTTGGACATTTTCGACGTCATAGTATACTATGTCATTCTTTTGGACATTTTCGACGTCATAATATACTATGTAATTTTTTTGGACATTTTCGACATCATAGTATACTATGTCATTTTTTTGGACATTTTCGACGTCACAGTATATATGTCATTTTTTTGGACAATTTCGACGTCATGGTATAGTATGTCATTTTTTGGACATTTTTGACGTCATAGTGTACATTGTCATTTATTGGACATTTTCGACATCATAGTATAGTATGTAATTAGTTTGGACATTTTCGACATCCATACTATAGTATGTGATTTTTTGGACATTTTCGACGTCATAGTATAGTATGTCATTTTTTTTGGACATTTTCGACGTCATAGTATAGTATGTAATCTTTTGGACATTTTCGACGTCATAGTATATATGTCATTTTTTGGGACAATTTTCGACGTCATAGTATTCTATGTCATTTTTTGGACATTTTCGACGTCATAGTGTACATTGTCATTTTTTGGACATTTTCGACGTCATAGTATATAGTATGTTATTTTTTGGACATTTTCGACGTCATAGTATAGTATGTCATTTTTTGGACATTTTCGACGTCATAGTATAGTATGTAATTAGTTTGGACATTTTCGACGTCATACAATAGTATGTCATTTTTTGGACATTTTCGACGTCATAGTATAGTATGTAATTTTTTGGACATTTTCGACGTCATAGTATAGTATGTCATTTTTTGGACATTTTCGACGTCATAGTGTACTATGTCATTTTTTGGACATTTTCGACGTCACAGTATAGTATTTCATTTTTTGGACATTTTCGACGTCATAGTGTACATTGTCATTTTTTGGACATTTTCGACGTCATAGTGTACATTGTCATTTTTTGGAAATTTTCGACGTCATAGTATACTATGTTATTTTTTTGGACATTTGCGACGTCATAGTATTCTATGTCATTGTTTGGACATTTTCGTCGTCATAGTATATATGTCATTTTTTTGGACAATTTCGACATCATGGTATAGTATGTCATTTTTTGGACATTTTTGACGTCATAGTGTACATTGTCATTTATTGGACATTTTTGACGTCATAGTATACTATGTCATTTTTTGGACATTTTCGACATCATAGTATACTATGTCATTTTTTGGACATTTTCGACGTCATAGTATAGTATGTCATTTTTTGGACATTTTCGACGTCATAGTGTACATTGTCATTTTTTGGACATTTTCGATGTCATAGTATGACGTCGAAATGACATACTATACGACGTCATAGTATACTATGTCATTTTTATGGACAATTTCGACGTCATAGTATGACGTCGAAATGACATACTATACGACGTCATAGTATACTATGTCATTTTTTTGGGACATTTTCGACGTTATACTATGTCATTTTTTGGACATTTTCGACGTCATAGTATACTATGTCATTTTTTGGACATTTTCGACATCATAGTATAGTATGTAATTAGTTTGGACATTTTCGACATCCATACTATAGTATGTGATTTTTTGGACATTTTCGACGTCATAGTATTGTATGTCATTTTTTTTGGACATTTTCGACGTCATAGTATAGTATGTAATTGTTTGGACATTTTCGACGTCATAGTATATATGTCATTTTTTGGGACAATTTTCGACGTCATAGTATTCTATGTCATTTTTTGGACATTTTCGACGTCATAGTGTACATTGTCATTTTTTGGACATTTTCGACGTCATAGTATATAGTATGTTATTTTTTGGACATTTTCGACGTCATAGTATAGTATGTCATTTTTTGGACATTTTCGACGTCATAGTATACTATGTCATTAGTTTGGACATTTTCGAAGTCATACAATAGTATGTCATTTTTTGGACATTTTCGACGTCATAGTATAGTATGTAATTTTTTGGACATTTTCGACGTCATAGTATAGTATGTCATTTTTTTTGGACATTTTCGACGTCATAGTATAGTATGTCATTTTTTGGACATTTTCGACGTCATAGTATAGTATGTCATTTACTTTGGACATTTTCGACGTGATAGTATAGTATGTAATTTTTTTGGACATTTTCGACATCATAGTATACTATGTCATTAGTTTGGACATTTTCGACGTCATACAATAGTATGTCATTTTTTGGACATTTTCGACGTCATAGTATAGTATGTAATTTTTTGGACATTTTCGACGTCATAGTATAGTATGTCATTTTTTTTGGACATTTTCGACGTCATAGTATAGTATGTCATTTTTTGGACATTTTCGACGTCATAGTATAGTATGTCATTTACTTTGGACATTTTCGACGTGATAGTATAGTATGTAATTTTTTTGGACATTTTCGACATCATAGTATACTATGTCATTTTTTTGGACATTTTCGACGTCACAGTATATATGTCATTTTTTTGGACAATTTCGACGTCATGGTATAGTATGTCATTTTTTGGACATTTTTGACGTCATAGTGTACATTGTCATTTATTGGACATTTTCGACGTCATAGTATACTATGTCATTTTTTGGACATTTTCGACGTCATAGTGTACATTGTCATTTTTTGGACATTTTCGACGTCATAGTATACTATGTAATTTTTTTTGGACATTTTCGACGTCATAGTATACTATGTCATTTTTTTGGACATTTTCGACGTCATAGTATACTATGTCATTTTTTTTGGACATTTTCGACGTCATTGTATACTATGTAATTTATTTTGGACATTTTCGACGTCATAGTATACTATGTCATTCTTTTGGACATTTTCGACGTCATAGGATACTATGTAATTTTTTTGGACATTTTCGACATCATAGTATACTATGTCATTTTTTTGGACATTTTCGACGTCACAGTATATATGTCATTTTTTTGGACAATTTCGACGTCATGGTATAGTATGTCATTTTTTGGAAATTTTTGACGTCATAGTGTACATTGTCATTTATTGGACATTTTCGACATCATAGTATAGTATGTAATTAGTTTGGACATTTTCGACATCCATACTATAGTATGTGATTTTTTGGACATTTTCGACGTCATAGTATAGTATGTCATTTTTTGGGACAATTTTCGACGTCATAGTATTCTATGTCATTTTTTGGACATTTTCGACGTCATAGTGTACATTGTCATTTTTTGGACATTTTCGACGTCATAGTATAGTATGTAATTTTTTGGACATTTTCGACGTCATAGTATATGTCATTTTTTGGGACAATTTTCGACGTCATAGTATTCTATGTCATTTTTTGGACATTTTCGACGTCATAGTGTACATTGTCATTTTTTGGACATTTTCGACGTCATAGTATATAGTATGTTATTTTTTGGACATTTTCGACGTCATAGTATAGTATGTCATTTTTTGGACATTTTCGACGTCATAGTATAGTATGTAATTAGTTTGGACATTTTCGACGTCATACAATAGTATGTCATTTTTTGGACATTTTCGACGTCATAGTATACTATGTAATTTTTTGGACATTTTCGACGTCATAGTATAGTATGTCATTTTTTGGACATTTTCGACGTCATAGTGTACTATGTCATTTTTTGGACATTTTCGACGTCACAGTATAGTATTTCATTTTTTGGACATTTTCGACGTCAGTGTACATTGTCATTTTTTGGACATTTTCGACGTCATAGTGTACATTGTCATTTTTAGGAAATTTTCGACGTCATAGTATACTATGTTATTTTTTTGGACATTTGCGACGTCATAGTATTCTATGTCATTGTTTGGACATTTTCGTCGTCATAGTATATATGTCATTTTTTTGGACAATTTCGACATCATGGTATAGTATGTCATTTTTTGGACATTTTTGACGTCATAGTGTACATTGTCATTTATTGGACATTTTTGACGTCATAGTATACTATGTCATTTTTTGGACATTTTCGACATCATAGTATACTATGTCATTTTTTGGACATTTTTGACGTCATAGTATAGTATGTCATTTTTTGGACATTTTCGACGTCATAGTGTACATTGTCATTTTTTGGACATTTTCGATGTCATAGTATGACGTCGAAATGACATACTATACGACGTCATAGTATACTATGTCATTTTTTGGACAATTTCGACGTCATAGTATGACGTCGAAATGACATACTATACGACGTCATAGTATACTATGTCATTTTTTTGGGACATTTTCGACGTTATACTATGTCATTTTTGGACATTTTCGACGTCATAGTATACTATGTCATTTTTTGGACATTTTCGACATCATAGTATAGTATGTAATTAGTTTGGACATTTTCGACATCCATACTATAGTATGTGATTTTTTGGACATTTTCGACGTCATAGTATAGTATGTCATTTTTTTTGGACATTTTCGACGTCATAGTATAGTATGTAATTTTTTGGACATTTTCGACGTCATAGTATAGTATGTCATTTTTTTTGGACATTTTCGACGTCATAGTATAGTATGTCATTTTTTGGACATTTTCGACGTCATAGTATAGTATGTCATTTACTTTGGACATTTTCGACGTGATAGTATAGTATGTAATTTGTTGGACATTTTCGACGTCATAGTTATAGTATGTCATTTTTAGGACATTTTCGACATCATAGTATAGTATGTCATTTTTTGGACATTTTCGACGTCATAGTATAGTATGTAATTTTTTTGGACATTTTCGACGTCCATACTATAGTATGTCATTTTTAGGACATTTTCGACGTCATAGTATAGTATGTCATTTTTTGGACATTTTCGACGTCATAGTATAGTATGTCATTTTTTGGACATTTTCGACGTCATAGTATAGTATGTCATTTTTTGGACATTTTCGACGTCATAGTATAGTATGTAATTTTTTTGGACATTTTCGACGTCATAGGATACTATGTAATTTTTTTGGACATTTTCGACATCACAGTATACTATGTCATTTTTTTGGACATTTTCGACGTCACAGTATATATGTCATTTTTTTGGACAATTTCGACGTCATGGTATAGTATGTCATTTTTTGGACATTTTTGACGTCATAGTGTACATTGTCATTTATTGGACATTTTCGACGTCATAGTATACTATGTCATTTTTTGGACATTTTCGACGTCATAGTGTACATTGTCATTTTTTGGACATTTTCGACGTCATAGTGTACATTGTCATTTTTTGGACATTTTCGACGTCATAGTTATTGTATGTCATTTTTTGGGACATTTTCGATGTCCATACTATAGTATGTCATTTTTTGGGCATTTTCGACGTCATAGTATACTATGTCATTTTTTGGGACATTTTCGACGTCACAGTATATATGTCATTTTTTTGGGACAATTTTCGACGTCATAGTATTCTATGTCATTTTTTGGACATTTTCGACGTCATAGTGTACATTGTCATTTTTTGGACATTTTCGACGTCATAGTATACTATGTTATTTTTTTGGACATTTTCGACGTCATAGTATGCTATGTCATTGTTTGGACATTTTCGACGTCATAGTATATATTTCATTTTTTGGACATTTTCGACGCCATAGTATACTATGTTATTTTTTTGGACATTTTCGACGTCAGTATATATGTCATTTTTTTGGACAATTTCGACGTCATGGTATAGTATGTCATTTTTTGGACATTTTCGACGTCATAGTGTACATTGTCATTTTTTGGACATTTTCGAAGTCATAGTATAGTATGTCATTTTTTGGACATTTTCGACGTCATAGTATTGTATGTAATTTGTTTGGACATTTTCGACGTCATACAATAGTATGTTATTTTTTGGACATTTTCGACGTCCATACTATCGTATGTCATTTTTAGGACATTTTCGACATCATAGTATACTATGTCATTTTTTGGGACATTTTCGACGTCATAGTATAGTATGTAAATAGTTTGGACATTTTCGACGTCATACAATAGTATGTCATTTTTTGGACATTTTTGACGTCATAGTATACTATGTCATTTTTTGGACATTTTCGACGTCATAGTATAGTATGTCATTTTTTGGACATTTTCGACGTCATAGTGTACTATGTCATTTTTTGGACATTTTCGACGTCACAGTATAGTATTTCATTTTTTGGACATTTTCGACGTCATAGTGTACATTGTCATTTTTTGGGACATTTTCGACGTCATAGTATAGTATGTAAATAGTTTGGACATTTTCGACGTCATACAATAGTATGTCATTTTTTGGACATTTTCGACGTCATAGTGTACTATGTCATTTTTTGGACATTTTCGACGTCACAGTATAGTATTTCATTTTTTGGACATTTTCGACGTCATAGTGTACATTGTCATTTTTTGGACATTTTCGACGTCATAGTATATAGTATGTCATTTTTTGGACATTTTCGACATCATAGTATAGTATGTCATTTTTCGGACATTTTCGAAGTCATAGTATAGTATGTAATTAGTTTGGACATTTTCGACGTCATACAATAGTATGTCATTTTATGGACATTTTCGACGTCATAGTATAGTATGTCATTTTTTGGACATTTTCGACGTCACAGTATAGTATTTCATTTTTTGGACATTTTCGACGTCATAGTGTACATTGTCATTTTTTGGACATTTTCGACGTCATAGTATAGTATGTCATTTTTTTTGGACATTTTCGACGTCACAGTATATATGTCATTTTTTTGGGCAATTTCGACGTCATAGTGTACATTGTCATTGTTTGGACATTTTTGACGTCATAGTATATATGTCATTTTTTTGGACAATTTCGACGTCATGGTATAGTATGTCATTTTTTTGGACATTTTCGACGTCATAGTGTACATTGTCATTTTTTGGACATTTTCGACGTCACAGTATATATGTCATTTTTTTGGACATTTTCGACGTCATAGTATACTATGTCATTTTTTTGGACAATTTTGACGTCATAGTATAGTAAGTCATTTTTTGGACATTTTCGACGTCATAGTGTACATTGTCATTTTTTGGACATTTTCGACGTCATAGTATACTATGTTATTTTTTGGACATTTTCGACGTCATAGTATTCTATGTCATTGTTTGGACATTTTCGTCGTCATAGTATATAGTACGTCATTTTTTTGGACATTTTCGATGTCCATACATAGTATGTCATTTTTTTGGACATTTTCGACGTCATAGTATTCTATGTCATTGTTTGGACATTTTCGACGTCATAGTATATAGTACGTCCTTTTTTTGGACATTTTCGATGTCCATACCATAGTATGTCATTTCTTTGGACATTTTCGACGTTCATAGTATATATGTCATTTTTTGGACATTTTCGACGTCATAGTATATATGTCATTTTTTTGGACATTTTCGACGTCACAGTATATATGTCATTTTTTTGGACAATTTCGACGTCATAGTATATAGTATGTCATTTTTTTGGACATTTTCGATGTCCATACCATAGTATGTCATTTTTTTGGACATTTTCGACGTCATAGTATACTATGTCATTTTTTTGGACATTTTCGACGTCACAGTATATATGTCATTTTTTTGGACAATTTCGAAGTCATGGTATAGTATGTCATTTTTTGGACATTTTTGACGTCATAGTGTACATTGTCATTTATTGGACATTTTTGACGTCATAGTATACTATGTCATTTTTTGGACATTTTCGACATCATAGTATACTATGTCATTTTTTTGGACAATTTCGACGTCATAGTATGACGTCGAAATGACATACTATACGACGTCATAGTATAGTATGTCATTTTTTGGACATTTTCGACGTCATAGTGTACTATGTCATTTTTTGGACATTTTCGACGTCACAGTATAGTATTTCATTTTTTGGACATTTTCGACGTCATAGTGTACATTGTCATTTTTTGGACATTTTCGACGTCATAGTATAGTATGTCATTTTTTGGACATTTTCGACGTCATAGTGTACTATGTCATTTTTTGGACATTTTCGACGTCACAGTATAGTATTTCATTTTTTGGACATTTTCGACGTCAGTGTACATTGTCATTTTTTGGACATTTTCGACGTCATAGTGTACATTGTCATTTTTAGGAAATTTTCGACGTCATAGTATACTATGTTATTTTTTTGGACATTTGCGACGTCATAGTATTCTATGTCATTGTTTGGACATTTTCGTCGTCATAGTATATATGTCATTTTTTTGGACAATTTCGACATCATGGTATAGTATGTCATTTTTTGGACATTTTTGACGTCATAGTGTACATTGTCATTTATTGGACATTTTTGACGTCATAGTATACTATGTCATTTTTTGGACATTTTCGACATCATAGTATACTATGTCATTTTTTGGACATTTTTGACGTCATAGTATAGTATGTCATTTTTTGGACATTTTCGACGTCATAGTGTACATTGTCATTTTTTGGACATTTTCGATGTCATAGTATGACGTCGAAATGACATACTATACGACGTCATAGTATACTATGTCATTTTTTGGACAATTTCGACGTCATAGTATGACGTCGAAATGACATACTATACGACGTCATAGTATACTATGTCATGTTTTTGGGACATTTTCGACGTTATACTATGTCATTTTTGGACATTTTCGACGTCATAGTATACTATGTCATTTTTTGGACATTTTCGACATCATAGTATAGTATGTAATTAGTTTGGACATTTTCGACATCCATACTATAGTATGTGATTTTTTGGACATTTTCGACGTCATAGTATAGTATGTCATTTTTTTTGGACATTTTCGACGTCATAGTATACGTATGTAATTTTTTGGACATTTTCGACGTCATAGTATAGTATGTCATTTTTTTTGGACATTTTCGACGTCATAGTATAGTATGTCATTTTTTGGACATTTCGACGTCATAGTATAGTATGTCATTTACTTTGGACATTTTCGACGTTGATAGTATAGTATGTAATTTGTTGGACATTTTCGACGTCATAGTTATAGTATGTCATTTTTAGGACATTTTCGACATCATAGTATAGTATGTCATTTTTTGGACATTTTCGACGTCATAGTATAGTATGTAATTTTTTTGGACATTTTCGACGTCCATACTATAGTATGTCATTTTTAGGACATTTTCGACGTCATAGTATAGTATGTCATTTTTTGGACATTTTCGACGTCATAGTATAGTATGTCATTTTTTGGACATTTTCGACGTCATAGTATAGTATGTCATTTTTTGGACATTTTCGACGTCATAGTATAGTATGTAATTTTTTTTGGACATTTTCGACGTCATAGGATACTATGTAATTTTTTTGGACATTTTCGACATCACAGTATACTATGTCATTTTTTTGGACATTTTCGACGTCACAGTATATATGTCATTTTTTTGGACAATTTCGACGTCATGGTATAGTATGTCATTTTTTGGACATTTTTGACGTCATAGTGTACATTGTCATTTATTGGACATTTTCGACGTCATAGTATACTATGTCATTTTTTGGACATTTTCGACGTCATAGTGTACATTGTCATTTTTTGGACATTTTCGACGTCATAGTGTACATTGTCATTTTTTGGACATTTTCGACGTCATAGTTATTGTATGTCATTTTTTGGGACATTTTCGATGTCCATACTATAGTATGTCATTTTTTGGGCATTTTCGACGTCATAGTATACTATGTCATTTTTTGGGACATTTTCGACGTCACAGTATATATGTCATTTTTTTGGGACAATTTTCGACGTCATAGTATTCTATGTCATTTTTTGGACATTTTCGACGTCATAGTGTACATTGTCATTTTTTGGACATTTTCGACGTCATAGTATACTATGTTATTTTTTTGGACATTTTCGACGTCATAGTATGCTATGTCATTGTTTGGACATTTTCGACGTCATAGTATATATTTCATTTTTTGGACATTTTCGACGCCATAGTATACTATGTTATTTTTTTGGACATTTTCGACGTCAGTATATATGTCATTTTTTTGGACAATTTCGACGTCATGGTATAGTATGTCATTTTTTGGACATTTTCGACGTCATAGTGTACATTGTCATTTTTTGGACATTTTCGAAGTCATAGTATAGTATGTCATTTTTGGACATTTTCGACGTCATAGTATTGTATGTAATTTGTTTGGACATTTTCGACGTCATACAATAGTATGTTATTTTTTGGACATTTTCGACGTCCATACTATCGTATGTCATTTTTAGGACATTTTCGACATCATAGTATACTATGTCATTTTTTGGGACATTTTCGACGTCATAGTATAGTATGTAAATAGTTTGGACATTTTCGACGTCATACAATAGTATGTCATTTTTTGGACATTTTTGACGTCATAGTATACTATGTCATTTTTTGGACATTTTCGACGTCATAGTATAGTATGTCATTTTTTGGACATTTTCGACGTCATAGTGTACTATGTCATTTTTTGGACATTTTCGACGTCACAGTATAGTATTTCATTTTTTGGACATTTTCGACGTCATAGTGTACATTGTCATTTTTTGGGACATTTTCGACGTCATAGTATAGTATGTAAATAGTTTGGACATTTTCGACGTCATACAATAGTATGTCATTTTTTGGACATTTTCGACGTCATAGTGTACTATGTCATTTTTTGGACATTTTCGACGTCACAGTATAGTATTTCATTTTTTGGACATTTTCGACGTCATAGTGTACATTGTCATTTTTTGGACATTTTCGACGTCATAGTATAGTATGTCATTTTTTTGGACATTTTCGACGTCACAGTATATATGTCATTTTTTGGGCAATTTCGACGTCATAGTGTACATTGTCATTGTTTGGACATTTTTGACGTCATAGTATATATGTCATTTTTTTGGACAATTTCGACGTCATGGTATAGTATGTCATTTTTTGGACATTTTCGACGTCATAGTGTACATTGTCATTTTTTGGACATTTTCGACGTCACAGTATATAT
>JAXBVF010000214.1:0-17286 GCA_036418095.1 Xiphophorus birchmanni
GTCACTTTTTCACTTCTCTCGCCGAGAAAAAGCTTTTTTGGTCTCTAACATTCAAAACTCATGAAACTCAAAATTTAGACTTGGTTCCAGCTTCAAACCACCAGAACTACTGCATCTCAGCATTTCTATGCTGTTCAAAAGCTAATAAGGCTGAATATTGAGTGTAGTGCTGAAAATTCACATATTGTCACTTTTTCACTTCTCTCGCTGAGATAAAGCGTTTTTGGTCTCTAACATTCAAAACTGATGAAACTCAAAATTTAGACTTGGTTCCAGCTTCAAACCACCAGAACTACTGCATCTCAGCATTTCTATGCTGTTCCAAAGCTAATAATACTGAAAATTGATTGTAGTTCTAAAAATTCACATATTGTCACTTTTTCACTTCTCTCGCCGAGAAAAAGCTTTTTTGGTCTCTAACATTCAAAACTCATGAAACTCAAAATTTAGACTTGGTTCCAGCTTCAAACCACCAGAACTACTGCATCTCAGCATTTCTATGCTGTTCCAAAGCTAATAAGGCTGAATATTGAGTGTAGTGCTGAAAATTCACATATTGTCACTTTTTCACTTCTCTCGCTGAGATAAAGCGTTTTTGGTCTCTAACATTCAAAACTGATGAAACTCAAAATTTAGACTTGGTTCCAGCTTCAAACCACCAGAACTACTGCATCTCAGCATTTCTATGCTGTTCCAAAGCTAATAAGGCTGAATATTGAGTGTAGTGCTGAAAATTCATATATTGTCACTTTTTCACTTCTCTCGCTGAGATAAACCGTTTTTGGTCTCTAACATTCAAAACTGATGAAACTCAAATTTAGACATGGTTCCAGCTTCAAACCACCAGAACTACTGCATCTCAGCATTTCCATGCTGTTCCAAAGCTAATAAGGCTGAATATTGAGTGTAGTGCTGAAAATTCACATATTGTCACTTTATCACTTCTCTCGCCGAGAAAACGCTTTTTTGGTCTCTAACATTCAAATCGCATGAAACTCAAAATTTAGACTTGGTTCCAGCTTCAAAACCACCAGAACTACTGCATCTCAG
Source organism: Xiphophorus birchmanni (assembly GCA_036418095.1). NCBI lineage: Eukaryota > Metazoa > Chordata > Actinopteri > Cyprinodontiformes > Poeciliidae > Xiphophorus > Xiphophorus birchmanni. The sequence continues at coordinate 1,051 of JAXBVF010000214.1, forward strand.
CATTTCTATGCTGTTCCAAAGCTAATAAAGCTCAAATTGAAAGCAGAGATGAAAATTCACATATTGTCACTTTTTCACTTCTCTCGCTGAGATAAATCGTTTTTGGTCTCTAACATTCAAAACTGATGAAACTCAAAATTTAAACATGGTTCCAGCTTCAAACCACCAGAACTACTGCATCTCAGCATTTCCATGCTGTTCCAAAGCTAATAAGGCTGAATATTGAGTGTAGTGCTGAAAATTCACATATTGTCACTTTTTCACTTCTCTCGCGGAGAAAACGCTTTTTTGGTCTCTAACATTCAAATCGCATGAAACTCAAAATTTAGACTTGGTTCCAGCTTCAAACCACCAGAACTACTGCATCTCAGCATTTCTATGCTGTTCCAAAGCTAATAAGGCTGAATATTGAGTGTAGTGCTGAAAATTCATATATTGTCACTTTTTCACTTCTCTCGCTGAGATAAAGCGTTTTTGGTCTCTAACATTCAAAACTGATGAAACTCAAAATTTAAACATGGTTCCAGCTTCAAACCACCAGAACTACTGCATCTCAGCATTTCCATGCTGTTCCAAAGCTAATAAGGCTGAATATTGAGTGTAGTGCTGAAAATTCACATATTGTCACTTTTTCACTTCTCTCGCCGAGAAAAAGCTTTTTGGTCTCTAACATTCAAAACTGATGAAACTCAAAATTTAGACTTGGTTCCAGCTTCAAACCACCAGAACTACTGCATCTCAGCATTTCTATGCTGTTCCAAAGCTAATAAAGCTCAAAATTGAAAGCAGAGATGAAAATTCACATATTGTCACTTTTTCACTTCTCTCGCTGAGATAAACCGTTTTTGGTCTCTAACATTCAAAACTGATGAAACTCAAAATTTAGACATGGTTCCAGCTTCAAACCACCAGAACTACTGCATCTCAGCATTTCTATGCTGTTCCAAAGCTAATAAAGCTCAAAATTGAACGCAGAGATGAAAATTCACATATTGTCACTTTTTCACTTCTCTCGCTGAGATAAAGCGTTTTTGGTCTCTAACATTCAAAACTGATGAAACTCAAAATTTAAACATGGTTCCAGCTTCAAACCACCAGAACTACTGCATCTCAGCATTTCCATGCTGTTCCAAAGCTAATAAGGCTGAATATTGAGTGTAGTGCTGAAAATTCACATATTGTCACTTTTTCACTTCTCTCGCCGAGAAAAAGCTTTTTTGGTCTCTAACATTCAAAACTGATGAAACTCAAAATTTAGACTTGGTTCCAGCTTCAAACCACCAGAACTACTGCATCTCAGCATTTCTATGCTGTTCCAAAGCTAATAAAGCTCAAAATTGAAAGCAGAGATGAAAATTCACATATTGTCACTTTTTCACTTCTCTCGCTGAGATAAACCGTTTTTGGTCTCTAACATTCAAAACTGATGAAACTCAAAATTTAGACATGGTTCCAGCTTCAAACCACCAGAACTACTGCATCTCAGCATTTCTATGCTGTTCCAAAGCTAATAAAGCTCAAAATTGAACGCAGAGATGAAAATTCACATATTGTCACTTTTTCACTTCTCTCGCTGAGATAAAGCGTTTTTGGTCTCTAACATTCAAAACTGATGAAACTCAAAATTTAAACATGGTTCCAGCTTCAAACCACCAGAACTACTGCATCTCAGCATTTCCATGCTGTTCCACAGCTAATAAGGCTGAATATTGAGTGTAGTGCTAAAAATTCACATATTGTCACTTTTTCACTTCTCTCGCCGAGAAAAAGCTTTTTTGGTCTCTAACATTCAAAACTCATGAAACTCAAAATTTAGACTTGGTTCCAGCTTCAAACCACCAGAACTACTGCATCTCAGCATTTCTATGCTGTTCCAAAGCTAATAAAGCTCAAAATTGAAAGCAGAGATGAAAATTCACATATTGTCACTTTTTCACTTCTCTCGCTGAGATAAAGCGTTTTTGGTCTCTAACATTCAAAACTGATGAAACTCAAAATTTAAACATGGTTCCAGCTTCAAACCACCAGAACTACTGCATCTCAGCATTTCCATGCTGTTCCAAAGCTAATAAGGCTGAATATTGAGTGTAGTGCTGAAAATTCACATATTGTCACTTTTTCACTTCTCTCGCGGAGAAAACGCTTTTTTGGTCTCTAACATTCAAATCGCATGAAACTCAAAATTTAGACTTGGTTCCAGCTTCAAACCACCAGAACTACTGCATCTCAGCATTTCTATGCTGTTCCAAAGCTAATAAGGCTGAATATTGAGTGTAGTGCTGAAAATTCATATATTGTCACTTTTCCACTTCTCTCGCTGAGATAAAGCGTTTTTGGTCTCTAACATTCAAAACTGATGAAACTCAAAATTTAGACTTGGTTCCAGCTTCAAACCACCAGAACTACTGCATCTCAGCATTTCTATGCTGTTCCAAAGCTAATAAAGCTCAAAATTGAACGCAGAGATGAAAATTCACATATTGTCACTTTTTCACTTCTCTCGCTGAGATAAACCGTTTTTGGTCTCTAACATTCAAAACTGATGAAACTCAAAATTTAGACTTGGTTCCAGCTTCAAACCACCAGAACTACTGCATCTCAGCATTTCTATGCTGTTCCAAAGCTAATAAGGCTGAATATTGAGTGTAGTGCTGCAAATTCATATATTGTCACTTTTCCACTTCTCTCGCTGAGATAAAGCGTTTTTGGTCTCTAACATTCAAAACTGATGAAACTCAAAATTTAGACTTGGTTCCAGCTTCAAACCACCAGAACTACTGCATCTCAGCATTTCTATGCTGTTCCAAAGCTAATAATACTGAAAATTGAGTGTAGTTCTAAAAATTCACATATTGTCACTTTTTCACTTCTCTCGCCGAGAAAAAGCTTTTTTGGTCTCTAACATTCAAAACTCATGAAACTCAAAATTTAGACTTGGTTCCAGCTTCAAACCACCAGAACTACTGCATCTCAGCATTTCTATGCTGTTCAAAAGCTAATAAGGCTGAATATTGAGTGTAGTGCTGAAAATTCACATATTGTCACTTTTTCACTTCTCTCGCTGAGATAAAGCGTTTTTGGTCTCTAACATTCAAAACTGATGAAACTCAAAATTTAGACTTGGTTCCAGCTTCAAACCACCAGAACTACTGCATCTCAGCATTTCTATGCTGTTCCAAAGCTAATAATACTGAAAATTGAGTGTAGTTCTAAAAATTCACATATTGTCACTTTTTCACTTCTCTCGCCGAGAAAAAGCTTTTTTGGTCTCTAACATTCAAAACTCATGAAACTCAAAATTTAGACTTGGTTCCAGCTTCAAACCACCAGAACTACTGCATCTCAGCATTTCTATGCTGTTCCAAAGCTAATAAGGCTGAATATTGAGTGTAGTGCTGAAAATTCACATATTGTCACTTTTTCACTTCTCTCGCTGAGATCAAGCGTTTTTGGTCTCTAACATTCAAAACTGATGAAACTCAAAATTTAGACATGGTTCCAGCTTCAAACCACCAGAACTACTGCATCTCAGCATTTCTATGCTGTTCCAAAGCTAATAAAGCTCAAAATTGAACGCAGAGATGAAAATTCACATATTGTCACTTTTTCACTTCTCTCGCTGAGATAAACCGTTTTTGGTCTCTAACATTCAAAACTGATGAAACTCAAAATTTAGACATGGTTCCAGCTTCAAACCACCAGAACTACTGCATCTCAGCATTTCCATGCTGTTCCAAAGCTAATAAGGCTGAATATTGAGTGTAGTGCTGAAAATGCACATATTGTCACTTTTTCACTTCTCTCGCCGAGAAAAAGCTTTTTTGGTCTCTAACATTCAAAACTGATGAAACTCAAAATTTAGACTTGGTTCCAGCTTCAAACCACCAGAACTACTGCATCTCAGCATTTCTATGCTGTTCCAAAGCTAATAATACTGAAAATTGAGTGTAGTGCTAAAAATTCACATATTGTCACTTTTTCACTTCTCTCGCCGAGAAAAAGCTTTTTTGGTCTCTAACATTCAAAACTCATGAAACTCAAAATTTAGACTTGGTTCCAGCTTCAAACCACCAGAACTACTGCATCTCAGCATTTCTATGCTGTTCCAAAGCTAATAAGGCTGAATATTGAGTGTAGTCCTGAAAATTCACATATTGTCACTTTTTCACTTCTCTCGCGGAGAAAACGCTTTTTTGGTCTCTAACATTCAAATCGCATGAAACTCAAAATTTAGACTTGGTTCCAGCTTCAAACCACCAGAACTACTGCATCTCAGCATTTCTATGCTGTTCCAAAGCTAATAAGGCTGAATATTGAGTGTAGTGCTGAAAATTCATATATTGTCACTTTTCCACTTCTCTCGCTGAGATAAAGCGTTTTTGGTCTCTAACATTCAAAACTGATGAAACTCAAAATTTAGACTTGGTTCCAGCTTCAAACCACCAGAACTACTGCATCTCAGCATTTCTATGCTGTTCCAAAGCTAATAAGGCTGAATATTGAGTGTAGTGCTGAAAATTCATATATTGTCACTTTTCCACTTCTCTCGCTGAGATAAAGCGTTTTTGGTCTCTAACATTCAAAACTGATGAAACTCACAATTTAGACATGGTTCCAGCTTCAAACCACCAGAACTACTGCATCTCAGCATTTCTATACTGTTCCAAAGCTAATAAGGCTGAATATTGAGTGTAGTGCTGAAAATTCACATATTGTCACTTTTTCACTTCTCTCGCTGAGATAAAGCGTTTTTGGTCTCTAACATTCAAAACTGATGAAACTCAAAATTTAGAAATGGTTCCAGCTTCAAACCACCAGAACTACTGCATCTCAGCATTTCCATGCTGTTCCAAAGCTAATAAGGCTGAATATTGAGTGTAGTGCTGAAAATTCACATATTGTCACTTTTTCACTTCTCTCGCCGAGAAAAAGCTTTTTTGGTCTCTAACATTCAAAACTGATGAAACTCAAAATTTAGACTTGGTTCCAGCTTCAAACCACCAGAACTACTGCATCTCAGCATTTCTATGCTGTTCCAAAGCTAATAAGGCTCAAAATTGAACGCAGAGATGAAAATTTACATATTGTCACTTTTTCACTTCTCTCGCCGAGAAAAAGCTTTTTTGGTCTCTAACATTCACAACTCATGAAACTCAAAATTTAGACTTGGTTCAAGCTTCAAGCCACCAGAACTACTGCATCTCAGCATTTCTATGCTGTTCCAAAGCTAATAAGGCTGAATATTGAGTGTAGTGCTGAAAATTCACATATTGTCACTTTATCACTTCTCTCGCCGAGAAAACGCTTTTTTGGTCTCTAACATTCAAATCGCATGAAACTCAAAATTTAGACTTGGTTCCAGCTTCAAACCACCAGAACTACTGCATCTCAGCATTTCTATGCTGTTCCAAAGCTAATAAAGCTCAAAATTGAAAGCAGAGATGAAAATTCACATATTGTCACTTTTCCACTTCTCTCGCTGAGATAAAGCGTTTTTGGTCTCTAACATTCAAATCGCATGAAACTCAAAATTTAGACTTGGTTCCAGCTTCAAACCACCAGAACTACTGCATCTCAGCATTTCTATGCTGTTCCAAAGCTAATAAAGCTCAAAATTGAAAGCAGAGATGAAAATTCACATATTGTCACTTTTCCACTTCTCTCGCTGAGATAAAGCGTTTTTGGTCTCTAACATTCAAATCGCATGAAACTCAAAATTTAGACTTGGTTCCAGCTTCAAACCACCAGAACTACTGCATCTCAGCATTTCTATGCTGTTCCAAAGCTAATAAGGCTGAATATTGAGTGTAGTGCTGAAAATTCATATATTGTCACTTTTCCACTTCTCTCGCTGAGATAAACCGTTTTTGGTCTCTAACATTCAAAACTGATGAAACTCAAAATTTAGACTTGGTTCCAGCTTCAAACCACCAGAACTACTGCATCTCAGCATTTCTATGCTGTTCCAAAGCTAATAAGGCTGAATATTGAGTGTAGTGCTGAAAATTCATATATTGTCACTTTTCCACTTCTCTCGCTGAGATAAAGCGTTTTTGGTCTCTAACATTCAAAACTGATGAAACTCACAATTTAGACATGGTTCCAGCTTCAAACCACCAGAACTACTGCATCTCAGCATTTCCATGCTGTTCCAAAGCTAATAAGGCTGAATATTGAGTGTAGTGCTGAAAATTCACATATTGTCACTTTTTCACTTCTCTCGCCGAGAAAAAGCTTTTTTGGTCTCTAACATTCAAGACTGATGAAACTCAAAATTTAGACTTGGTTCCAGCTTCAAACCACCAGAACTACTGCATCTCAGCATTTCTATGCTGTTCCAAAGCTAATAAAGCTCAAAATTGAACGCAGAGATGAAAATTCACATATTGTCACTTTTTCACTTCTCTCGCCGAGAAAAAGCTTTTTTGGTCTCTAACATTCACAACTCATGAAACTCAAAATTTAGACTTGGTTCAAGCTTCAAGCCACCAGAACTACTGCATCTCAGCATTTCTATGCTGTTCCAAAGCTAATAAGGCTGAATATTGAGTGTAGTGCTGAAAATTCACATATTGTCACTTTATCACTTCTCTCGCCGAGAAAACGCTTTTTTGGTCTCTAACATTCAAATCGCATGAAACTCAAAATTTAGACTTGGTTCCAGCTTCAAACCACCAGAACTACTGCATCTCAGCATTTCTATGCTGTTCCAAAGCTAATAAAGCTCAAAATTGAAAGCAGAGATGAAAATTCACATATTGTCACTTTTTCACTTCTCTCGCTGAGATAAAGCGTTTTTGGTCTCAAACATTCAAAACTGATGAAACTCAAAATTTAAACATGGTTCCAGCTTCAAACCACCAGAACTACTGCATCTCAGCATTTCCATGCTGTTCCAAAGCTAATAAGGCTGAATATTGAGTGTAGTGCTGAAAATTCACATATTGTCACTTTTTCACTTCTCTCGCGGAGAAAACGCTTTTTTGGTCTCTAACATTCAAAACTGATGAAACTCAAAATTTAGACTTGGTTCCAGCTTCAAACCACCAGATCTACTGCATCTCAGCATTTCTATGCTGTTCCAAAGCTAATAAGGCTGAATATTGAGTGTAGTGCTGAAAATTCATATATTGTCACTTTTCCACTTCTCTCGCTGAGATAAAGCGTTTTTGGTCTCTAACATTCAAAACTGATGAAACTCAAAATTTAGACTTGGTTCCAGCTTCAAACCACCAGAACTACTGCATCTCAGCATTTCTATGCTGTTCCAAAGCTAATAATACTGAAAATTGAGTGTAGTGCTAAAAATTCACATATTGTCACTTTTTCACTTCTCTCGCCGAGAAAAAGCTTTTTTGGTCTCTAACATTCAAAACTCATGAAACTCAAAATTTAGACTTGGTTCCAGCTTCAAACCACCAGAACTACTGCATCTCAGCATTTCTATGCTGTTCCAAAGCTAATAAGGCTGAATATTGAGTGTAGTGCTAAAAATTCACATATTGTCACTTTTTCACTTCTGTCGCCGAGAAAAACCTTTTTTGGTCTCTAACATTCAAAACTGATGAAACTCAAAATTTAGACTTGGTTCCAGCTTCAAACCACCAGAACTACTGCATCTCAGCATTTCTATGCTGTTCCAAAGCTAATAAGGCTGAATATTGAGTGTAGTGCTAAAAATTCACATATTGTCACTTTTTCACTTCTCTCGCCGAGAAAAACCTTTTTGGTCTCTAACATTCAAAACTCATGAAACTCAAAATTTAGACTTGGTTCCAGCTTCAAACCACCAGAACTACTGCATCTCAGCATTTCTATGCTGTTCCAAAGCTAATAAGGCTCAAAATTGAACGCAGAGATGAAAATTCACATATTGTCACTTTTTCACTTCTCTCGCCGAGAAAAAGCTTTTTTGGTCTCTAACATTCACAACTCATGAAACTCAAAATTTAGACTTGGTTCAAGCTTCAAGCCACCAGAACTACTGCATCTCAGCATTTCTATGCTGTTCCAAAGCTAATAAGGCTGAATATTGAGTGTAGTGCTGAAAATTCACATATTGTCACTTTATCACTTCTCTCGCCGAGAAAACGCTTTTTTGGTCTCTAACATTCAAATCGCATGAAACTCAAAATTTAGACTTGGTTCCAGCTTCAAACCACCAGAACTACTGCATCTCAGCATTTCTATGCTGTTCCAAAGCTAATAAAGCTCAAAATTGAAAGCAGAGATGAAAATTCACATATTGTCACTTTTCCACTTCTCTCGCTGAGATAAAGCGTTTTTGGTCTCTAACATTCAAATCGCATGAAACTCAAAATTTAGACTTGGTTCCAGCTTCAAACCACCAGAACTACTGCATCTCAGCATTTCTATGCTGTTCCAAAGCTAATAAAGCTCAAAATTGAAAGCAGAGATGAAAATTCACATATTGTCACTTTTCCACTTCTCTCGCTGAGATAAAGCGTTTTTGGTCTCTAACATTCAAATCGCATGAAACTCAAAATTTAGACTTGGTTCCAGCTTCAAACCACCAGAACTACTGCATCTCAGCATTTCTATGCTGTTCCAAAGCTAATAAGGCTGAATATTGAGTGTAGTGCTGAAAATTCATATATTGTCACTTTTCCACTTCTCTCGCTGAGATAAACCGTTTTTGGTCTCTAACATTCAAAACTGATGAAACTCAAAATTTAGACTTGGTTCCAGCTTCAAACCACCAGAACTACTGCATCTCAGCATTTCTATGCTGTTCCAAAGCTAATAAGGCTGAATATTGAGTGTAGTGCTGAAAATTCATATATTGTCACTTTTCCACTTCTCTCGCTGAGATAAAGCGTTTTTGGTCTCTAACATTCAAAACTGATGAAACTCACAATTTAGACATGGTTCCAGCTTCAAACCACCAGAACTACTGCATCTCAGCATTTCCATGCTGTTCCAAAGCTAATAAGGCTGAATATTGAGTGTAGTGCTGAAAATTCACATATTGTCACTTTTTCACTTCTCTCGCCGAGAAAAAGCTTTTTTGGTCTCTAACATTCAAGACTGATGAAACTCAAAATTTAGACTTGGTTCCAGCTTCAAACCACCAGAACTACTGCATCTCAGCATTTCTATGCTGTTCCAAAGCTAATAAAGCTCAAAATTGAACGCAGAGATGAAAATTCACATATTGTCACTTTTTCACTTCTCTCGCCGAGAAAAAGCTTTTTTGGTCTCTAACATTCACAACTCATGAAACTCAAAATTTAGACTTGGTTCAAGCTTCAAGCCACCAGAACTACTGCATCTCAGCATTTCTATGCTGTTCCAAAGCTAATAAGGCTGAATATTGAGTGTAGTGCTGAAAATTCACATATTGTCACTTTATCACTTCTCTCGCCGAGAAAACGCTTTTTTGGTCTCTAACATTCAAATCGCATGAAACTCAAAATTTAGACTTGGTTCCAGCTTCAAACCACCAGAACTACTGCATCTCAGCATTTCTATGCTGTTCCAAAGCTAATAAAGCTCAAAATTGAAAGCAGAGATGAAAATTCACATATTGTCACTTTTTCACTTCTCTCGCTGAGATAAAGCGTTTTTGGTCTCAAACATTCAAAACTGATGAAACTCAAAATTTAAACATGGTTCCAGCTTCAAACCACCAGAACTACTGCATCTCAGCATTTCCATGCTGTTCCAAAGCTAATAAGGCTGAATATTGAGTGTAGTGCTGAAAATTCACATATTGTCACTTTTTCACTTCTCTCGCGGAGAAAACGCTTTTTTGGTCTCTAACATTCAAAACTGATGAAACTCAAAATTTAGACTTGGTTCCAGCTTCAAACCACCAGATCTACTGCATCTCAGCATTTCTATGCTGTTCCAAAGCTAATAAGGCTGAATATTGAGTGTAGTGCTGAAAATTCACATATTGTCACTTTTTCACTTCTCTCGCTGAGATAAAGCGTTTTTGGTCTCTAACATTCAAAACTGATGAAACTCAAAATTTAGACTTGGTTCCACCTTCAAACCACCAGAACTACTGCATCTCAGCATTTCTATGCTGTTCCAAAGCTAATAAGGCTGAATATTGAGTGTAGTGCTGAAAATTCACATATTGTCACTTTTTCACTTCTCTCGCTGAGATAAAGCGTTTTTGGTCTCTAACATTCAAAACTGATGAAACTCAAAATTTAGACATGGTTCCAGCTTCAAACCACCAGAACTACTGCATCTCAGCATTTCTATGCTGTTCCAAAGCTAATAAAGCTCAAAATTGAACGCAGAGATGAAAATTCACATATTGTCACTTTTTCACTTCTCTCGCTGAGATAAACCGTTTTTGGTCTCTAACATTCAAAACTGATGAAACTCAAAATTTAGACATGGTTCCAGCTTCAAACCACCAGAACTACTGCATCTCAGCATTTCCATGCTGTTCCAAAGCTAATAAGGCTGAATATTGAGTGTAGTGCTGAAAATTCATATATTGTCACTTTTCCACTTCTCTCGCTGAGATAAAGCGTTTTTGGTCTCTAACATTCAAAACTGATGAAACTCAAACTTTAGACTTGGTTCCAGCTTCAAACCACCAGAACTACTGCATCTCAGCATTTCTATGCTGTTCCAAAGCTAATAATACTGAAAATTGAGTGTAGTGCTAAAAATTCACATATTGTCACTTTTTCACTTCTCTCGCCGAGAAAAAGCTTTTTTGGTCTCTAACATTCAAAACTCATGAAACTCAAAATTTAGACTTGGTTCCAGCTTCAAACCACCAGAACTACTGCATCTCAGCATTTCTATGCTGTTCCAAAGCTAATAAGGCTGAATATTGAGTGTAGTGCTAAAAATTCACATATTGTCACTTTTTCACTTCTCTCGCCGAGAAAAACCTTTTTTGGTCTCTAACATTCAAAACTGATGAAACTCAAAATTTAGACTTGGTTCCAGCTTCAAACCACCAGAACTACTGCATCTCAACATTTCTATGCTGTTCCAAAGCTAATAAGGCTGAATATTGAGTGTAGTGCTGAAAATTCACATATTGTCACTTTTTCACTTCTCTCGCTGAGATAAAGCGTTTTTGGTCTCTAACATTCAAAACTGATGAAACTCAAAATTTAGACATGGTTCCAGCTTCAAACCACCAGAACTACTGCATCTCAGCATTTCTATGCTGTTCCAAAGCTAATAAAGCTCAAAATTGAACGCAGAGATGAAAATTCACATATTGTCACTTTTTCACTTCTCTCGCTGAGATAAACCGTTTTTGGTCTCTAACATTCAAAACTGATGAAACTCAAAATTTAGACATGGTTCCAGCTTCAAACCACCAGAACTACTGCATCTCAGCATTTCCATGCTGTTCCAAAGCTAATAAGGCTGAATATTGAGTGTAGTGCTGAAAATTCACATATTGTCACTTTTTCACTTCTCTCGCCGAGAAAAAGCTTTTTTGGTCTCTAACATTCAAAACTGATGAAACTCAAAATTTAGACATGGTTCCAGCTTCAAACCACCAGAACTACTGCATCTCAGCATTTCCATGCTGTTCCAAAGCTAATAAGGCTGAATATTGAGTGTAGTGCTGAAAATTCACATATTGTCACTTTTTCACTTCTCTCGCCGAGAAAAAGCTTTTTTGGTCTCTAACATTCAAAACTCATGAAACTCAAAATTTAGACTTGGTTCCAGCTTCAAACCACCAGAACTACTGCATCTCAGCATTTCTATGCTGTTCCAAAGCTAATAAGGCTGAATATTGAGTGTAGTGCTGAAAATTCACATATTGTCACTTTTTCACTTCTCTCGCTGAGATAAAGCGTTTTTGGTCTCTAACATTCAAAACTGATGAAACTCAAAATTTAGACATGGTTCCAGCTTCAAACCACCAGAACTACTGCATCTCAGCATTTCTATGCTGTTCCAAAGCTAATAAAGCTCAAAATTGAACGCAGAGATGAAAATTCACATATTGTCACTTTTTCACTTCTCTCGCTGAGATAAACCGTTTTTGGTCTCTAACATTCAAAACTGATGAAACTCAAAATTTAGACATGGTTCCAGCTTCAAACCACCAGAACTACTGCATCTCAGCATTTCCATGCTGTTCCAAAGCTAATAAGGCTGAATATTGAGTGTAGTGCTGAAAATTCACATATTGTCACTTTTTCACTTCTCTCGCCGAGAAAAAGCTTTTTTGGTCTCTAACATTCAAAACTGATGAAACTCAAAATTTAGACATGGTTCCAGCTTCAAACCACCAGAACTACTGCATCTCAGCATTTCCATGCTGTTCCAAAGCTAATAAGGCTGAATATTGAGTGTAGTGCTGAAAATTCACATATTGTCACTTTTTCACTTCTCTCGCCGAGAAAAAGCTTTTTTGGTCTCTAACATTCAAAACTGATGAAACTCAAAATTTAGACTTGGTTCCAGCTTCAAACCACCAGAACTACTGCATCTCAGCATTTCTATGCTGTTCCAAAGCTAATAATACTGAAAATTGAGTGTAGTGCTAAAAATTCACATATTGTCACTTTTTCACTTCTCTCGCCGAGAAAAAGCTTTTTTGGTCTCTAACATTCAAAACTCATGAAACTCAAAATGTAGACTTGGTTCCAGCTTCAAACCACCAGAACTACTGCATCTCAGCATTTCTATGCTGTTCCAAAGCTAATAAGGCTGAATATTGAGTGTAGTGCTGAAAATTCACATATTGTCACTTTTTCACTTTTCTCGCGGAGAAAACGCTTTTTTGGTCTCTAACATTCAAATCGCATGAAACTCAAAATTTAGACTTGGTTCCAGCTTCAAACCACCAGAACTACTGCATCTCAGCATTTCTATGCTGTTCCAAAGCTAATAAGGCTGAATATTGAGTGTAGTGCTGAAAATTCATATATTGTCACTTTTCCACTTCTCTCGCTGAGATAAAGCGTTTTTGGTCTCTAACATTCAAAACTGATGAAACTCAAAATTTAGACTTGGTTCCAGCTTCAAACCACCAGAACTACTGCATCTCAGCATTTCTATGCTGTTCCAAAGCTAATAATACTGAAAATTGAGTGTAGTGCTAAAAATTCACATATTGTCACTTTTTCACTTCTCTCGCCGAGAAAAACCTTTTTTGGTCTCTAACATTCAAAACTGATGAAACTCAAAATTTAGACATGGTTCCAGCTTCAAACCACCAGAACTACTGCATCTCAGCATTTCTATGCTGTTCCAAAGCTAATAAAGCTCAAAATTGAACGCAGAGATGAAAATTCACATATTGTCACTTTTTCACTTCTCTCGCTGAGATAAAGCGTTTTTGGTCTCTAACATTCAAAACTGATGAAACTCAAAATTTAGACATGGTTCCAGCTTCAAACCACCAGAACTACTGCATCTCAGCATTTCTATGCTGTTCCAAAGCTAAAAAAGCTCAAAATTGAACGCAGAGATGAAAATTCACATATTGTCACTTTTTCACTTCTCTCGCTGAGATAAACCGTTTTTGGTCTCTAACATTCAAAACTGATGAAACTCAAAATTTAGACATGGTTCCAGCTTCAAACCACCAGAACTACTGCATCTCAGCATTTCCATGCTGTTCCAAAGCTAATAAGGCTGAATATTGAGTGTAGTGCTGAAAATTCATATATTGTCACTTTTCCACTTCTCTCGCTGAGATAAAGCGTTTTTGGTCTCTAACATTCAAAACTGATGAAACTCAAACTTTAGACTTGGTTCCAGCTTCAAACCACCAGAACTACTGCATCTCAGCATTTCTATGCTGTTCCAAAGCTAATAATACTGAAAATTGAGTGTAGTGCTAAAAATTCACATATTGTCACTTTTTCACTTCTCTCGCCGAGAAAAAGCTTTTTTGGTCTCTAACATTCAAAACTCATGAAACTCAAAATTTAGACTTGGTTCCAGCTTCAAACCACCAGAACTACTGCATCTCAGCATTTCTATGCTGTTCCAAAGCTAATAAGGCTGAATATTGAGTGTAGTGCTGAAAATTCACATATTGTCACTTTTTCACTTCTCTCGCTGAGATAAAGCGTTTTTGGTCTCTAACATTCAAAACTGATGAAACTCAAAATTTAGACATGGTTCCAGCTTCAAACCACCAGAACTACTGCATCTCAGCATTTCTATGCTGTTCCAAAGCTAATAAAGCTCAAAATTGAACGCAGAGATGAAAATTCACATATTGTCACTTTTTCACTTCTCTCGCTGAGATAAACCGTTTTTGGTCTCTAACATTCAAAACTGATGAAACTCAAAATTTAGACATGGTTCCAGCTTCAAACCACCAGAACTACTGCATCTCAGCATTTCCATGCTGTTCCAAAGCTAATAAGGCTGAATATTGAGTGTAGTGCTGAAAATTCACATATTGTCACTTTTTCACTTCTCTCGCCGAGAAAAAGCTTTTTTGGTCTCTAACATTCAAAACTGATGAAACTCAAAATTTAGACATGGTTCCAGCTTCAAACCACCAGAACTACTGCATCTCAGCATTTCCATGCTGTTCCAAAGCTAATAAGGCTGAATATTGAGTGTAGTGCTGAAAATTCACATATTGTCACTTTTTCACTTCTCTCGCCGAGAAAAAGCTTTTTTGGTCTCTAACATTCAAAACTGATGAAACTCAAAATTTAGACTTGGTTCCAGCTTCAAACCACCAGAACTACTGCATCTCAGCATTTCTATGCTGTTCCAAAGCTAATAATACTGAAAATTGAGTGTAGTGCTAAAAATTCACATATTGTCACTTTTTCACTTCTCTCGCCGAGAAAAAGCTTTTTTGGTCTCTAACATTCAAAACTCATGAAACTCAAAATGTAGACTTGGTTCCAGCTTCAAACCACCAGAACTACTGCATCTCAGCATTTCTATGCTGTTCCAAAGCTAATAAGGCTGAATATTGAGTGTAGTGCTGAAAATTCACATATTGTCACTTTTTCACTTCTCTCGCGGAGAAAACGCTTTTTTGGTCTCTAACATTCAAATCGCATGAAACTCAAAATTTAGACTTGGTTCCAGCTTCAAACCACCAGAACTACTGCATCTCAGCATTTCTATGCTGTTCCAAAGCTAATAAGGCTGAATATTGAGTGTAGTGCTGAAAATTCATATATTGTCACTTTTCCACTTCTCTCGCTGAGATAAAGCGTTTTTGGTCTCTAACATTCAAAACTGATGAAACTCAAAATTTAGACTTGGTTCCAGCTTCAAACCACCAGAACTACTGCATCTCAGCATTTCTATGCTGTTCCAAAGCTAATAATACTGAAAATTGAGTGTAGTGCTAAAAATTCACATATTGTCACTTTTTCACTTCTCTCGCCGAGAAAAACCTTTTTGGTCTCTAACATTCAAAACTGATGAAACTCAAAATTTAGACATGGTTCCAGCTTCAAACCACCAGAACTACTGCATCTCAGCATTTCTATGCTGTTCCAAAGCTAATAAAGCTCAAAATTGAACGCAGAGATGAAAATTCACATATTGTCACTTTTTCACTTCTCTCGCTGAGATAAACCGTTTTTGGTCTCTAACATTCAAAACTGATGAAACTCAAAATTTAGACATGGTTCCAGCTTCAAACCACCAGAACTACTGCATCTCAGCATTTCTATGCTGTTTCCAAAGCTAAAAAAGGCTCAAAATTGAAACGCAGAGATGAAAATTCACATATTGTCACTTTTTCACTTCTCTCGCTGAGATAAACCGTTTTTGGTCTCTAACATTCAAAACTGATGAAACTCAAAATTTAGACATGGTTCCAGCTTCAAACCACCAGAACTACTGCATCTCAGCATTTCCATGCTGTTCCAAAGCTAATAAGGCTGAATATTGAGTGTAGTGCTGAAAAATTCATATATTGTCACTTTTCCACTCTCTCTCGCTGAGATAAAGCGTTTTTGGTCTCTAACATTCAAACTGATGAAACTCAAACTTTAGAATTGGTTCCAGCTTCAACCACAGAACTACTGCATCTCAGCATTTCTATGCTGTTCCAAAGCTAATAATACTGAAAATTGAGTGTAGTGCTAAAATTCACATATTGTCACTTTTTCACTTCTCTCGCCGAGAAAAAGCTTTTTTGGTCTCTAACATTCAAAACTCATGAAACTCAAAATTTAGACTTGGTTCCAGCTTCCAAACCACCAGAACTACTGCATCTCAGCATTTCTATGCTGTTCCAAAGCTAATAAGGCTGATTATTGAGTGTAGTGCTGAAAA
>JAXBVF010000215.1:0-17255 GCA_036418095.1 Xiphophorus birchmanni
CTTTGGAACAGCATGGAAATGCTGAGTTGCAGTAGTTCTGGTGGTTTGAAGCTGGAACCATGTCTATATATTGAGTTTCATGAGTTTTAAATGTTAGAGACCAAAAAAGCGTTTTCTCAGCGAGAGAAGTGAAAAAGAGACAATATGTGAATTTTCAGCACTACACTCAATTTTCAGCCTTATTAGCTTTGGAACAGCATGAAAATGCTGAGTTGCAGTAGTTCTGGTGGTTTGAAGCTGGAACCATGTCTATATATTGAGTTTCATGAGTTTTAAATGTTAGAGACCAAAAAAGCGTTTTCTCAGCGAGAGAAGTGAAAAAGAGACAATATGTGAATTTTCAGCACTACACTCAATTTTCAGCCTTATTAGCTTTGGAACAGCATGAAAATGCTGAGTTGCAGTAGTTCTGATGGTTTGAAGCTGGAACCATGTCTAAATTTTGAGTTTCATGAGTTTTAAATGTTAGAGACCAAAAAAGCGTTTTCTCAGCGAGAGAAGTGAAAAAGAGACAATATGTGAATTTTCAGCACTACACTCAATTTTCAGCCTTATTAGCTTTGGAACAGCATGGAAATGCTGAGTTGCAGTAGTTCTGGTGGTTTGAAGCTGGAACCATGTCTAAATTTTGAATTTCACGAGTTTTGAATTTAGAGACCAAAAAAGCATTTTCTCAGCGAGAGAAGTGAAAAAGTGACAATATGTGAATTTTCAGCACTACACTCAATTTTCAGCCTTATTAGCTTCAGAACAGCATGGAAATGCTGAGTTGCAGTAGTTCTGGTGGTTTGAAGCTGGAACCATGTCTATATATTGAGTTTCATGAGTTTTAAATGTTAGAGACCAAAAAAGCGTTTTCTCAGCGAGAGAAGTGAAAAAGAGACAATATGTGAATTTTCAGCACTACACTCAATTTTCAGCCTTATTAGCTTTGGAACAGCATGGAAATGCTGAGTTGCAGTAGTTCTGGTGGTTTGAAGCTGGAACCATGTCTAAATTTTGAATTTCATGAGTTTTGAATTTAGAGACCAAAAAAGCATTTTCTCGGCGAGAGAAGTGAAAAAGTGACAATATGTGAATTTTCAGCACTACACTCAATTTTCAGCCTTATTAGCTTTGGAACAGCATGGAAATGCTGAGTTGCAGTAGTTCTGGTGGTTTGAAGCTGGAACCATGTCTATATATTGAGTTTTATGAGTTTTAAATGTTAGAGACCAAAAAAGCGTTTTCTCAGCGAGAGAAGTGAAAAAGAGACAATATGTGAATTTTCAGCACTACACTCAATTTTCAGCCTTATTAGCTTTGGAACAGCATGAAAATGCTGAGTTGCAGTAGTTCTGGTGGTTTGAAGCTGGAACCATGTCTATATATTGAGTTTCATGAGTTTTAAATGTTAGAGACCAAAAAAGCGTTTTCTCAGCGAGAGAAGTGAAAAAGAGACAATATGTGAATTTTCAGCACTACACTCAATTTTCAGCCTTATTGGCTTTGGAACAGCATGGAAATGCTGAGTTGCAGTAGTTCTGGTGGTTTGAAGCTGGAACCATGTCTATATATTGAGTTTCATGAGTTTTAAATGTTAGAGAACCAAAAAAGCGTTTTCTCAGCGAGAGAAGTGAAAAAGAGACAATATGTGAATTTTCAGCACTACACTCAATTTCCAGCCTTATTAGCTTTGGAACAGCATGAAAATGCTGAGTTGCAGTAGTTCTGATGGTTTGAAGCTGGAACCATGTCTAAATTTTGAGTTTCATGAGTTTTAAATGTTAGAGACCAAAAAAGCGTTTTCTCAGCGAGAGAAGTGAAAAAGAGACAATATGTGAATTTTCAGCACTACACTCAATTTTCAGCCTTATTAGCTTTGGAACAGCATGGAAATGCTGAGTTGCAGTAGTTCTGGTGGTTTGAAGCTGGAACCATGTCTAAATTTTGAATTTCATGAGTTTTGAATTTAGAGACCAAAAAGCATTTTCTCAGCGAGAGAAGTGAAAAAGTGACAATATGTGAATTTTCAGCACTACACTCAATTTTCAGCCTTATTAGCTTCAGAACAGCATGGAAATGCTGAGTTGCAGTAGTTCTGGTGGTTTGAAGCTGGAACCATGTCTATATATTGAGTTTCATGAGTTTTAAATGTTAGAGACCAAAAAAGCGTTTTCTCAGCGAGAGAAGTGAAAAAGAGACAATATGTGAATTTTCAGCACTACACTCAATTTTCAGCCTTATTAGCTTTGGAACAGCATGGAAATGCTGAGTTGCAGTAGTTCTGGTGGTTTGAAGCTGGAACCATGTCTATATATTGAGTTTCATGAGTTTTAAATGTTAGAGACCAAAAAAGCGTTTTCTCAGCGAGAGAAGTGAAAAAGAGACAATATGTGAATTTTCAGCACTACACTCAATTTTCAGCCTTATTAGCTTTGGAACAGCATGGAAATGCTGAGTTGCAGTAGTTCTGGTGGTTTGAAGCTGGAACCATGTCTAAATTTTGAATTTCATGAGTTTTGAATTTAGAGACCAAAAAAGCATTTTCTCGGCGAGAGAAGTGAAAAAGTGACAATATGTGAATTTTCAGCACTACACTCAATTTTCAGCCTTATTAGCTTTGGAACAGCATGGAAATGCTGAGTTGCAGTAGTTCTGGTGGTTTGAAGCTGGAACCATGTCTATATATTGAGTTTTATGAGTTTTAAATGTTAGAGACCAAAAAAGCGTTTTCTCAGCGAGAGAAGTGAAAAAGAGACAATATGTGAATTTTCAGCACTACACTCAATTTTCAGCCTTATTAGCTTTGGAACAGCATGAAAATGCTGAGTTGCAGTAGTTCTGGTGGTTTGAAGCTGGAACCATGTCTATATATTGAGTTTCATGAGTTTTAAATGTTAGAGACCAAAAAAGCGTTTTCTCAGCGAAAGAAGTGAAAAAGAGACAATATGTGAATTTTCAGCACTACACTCAATTTTCAGCCTTATTAGCTTTGGAACAGCATGGAAATGCTGAGTTGCAGTAGTTCTGGTGGTTTGAAGCTGGAACCATGTCTATATATTGAGTTTCATGAGTTTTAAATGTTAGAGACCAAAAAAGCGTTTTCTCAGCGAGAGAAGTGAAAAAGAGACAATATGTGAATTTTCAGCACTACACTCAATTTTCAGCCTTATTGGCTTTGGAACAGCATGGAAATGCTGAGTTGCAGTAGTTCTGGTGGTTTGAAGCTGGAACCATGTCTATATATTGAGTTTCATGAGTTTTAAATGTTAGAGACCAAAAAAGCGTTTTCTCAGCGAGAGAAGTGAAAAAGAGACAATATGTGAATTTTCAGCACTACACTCAATTTTCAGCCTTATTAGCTTTGGAACAGCATGAAAATGCTGAGTTGCAGTAGTTCTGATGGTTTGAAGCTGGAACCATGTCTAAATTTTGAGTTTCATGAGTTTTAAATGTTAGAGACCAAAAAAGCGTTTTCTCAGCGAGAGAAGTGAAAAAGAGACAATATGTGAATTTTCAGCACTACACTCAATTTTCAGCCTTATTAGCTTTGGAACAGCATGGAAATGCTGAGTTGCAGTAGTTCTGGTGGTTTGAAGCTGGAACCATGTCTAAATTTTGAATTTCATGAGTTTTGAATTTAGAGACCAAAAAAGCATTTTCTCAGCGAGAGAAGTGAAAAAGTGACAATATGTGAATTTTCAGCACTACACTCAATTTTCAGCCTTATTAGCTTCAGAACAGCATGGAAATGCTGAGTTGCAGTAGTTCTGGTGGTTTGAAGCTGGAACCATGTCTATATATTGAGTTTCATGAGTTTTAAATGTTAGAGACCAAAAAAGCGTTTTCTCAGCGAGAGAAGTGAAAAAGAGACAATATGTGAATTTCCAGCACTACACTCAATTTTCAGCCTTATTAGCTTTGGAACAGCATGGAAATGCTGAGTTGCAGTAGTTCTGGTGGTTTGAAGCTGGAACCATGTCTAAATTTTGAATTTCATGAGTTTTGAATTTAGAGACCAAAAAAGCATTTTCTCGGCGAGAGAAGTGAAAAAGTGACAATATGTGAATTTTCAGCACTACACTCAATTTTCAGCCTTATTAGCTTTGGAACAGCATGGAAATGCTGAGTTGCAGTAGTTCTGGTGGTTTGAAGCTGGAACCATGTCTATATATTGAGTTTCATGAGTTTTAAATGTTAGAGACCAAAAAAGCGTTTTCTCAGCGAGAGAAGTGAAAAAGAGACAATATGTGAATTTTCAGCACTACACTCAATTTTCAGCCTTATTAGCTTTGGAACAGCATGGAAATGCTGAGTTGCAGTAGTTCTGGTGGTTTGAAGCTGGAACCATGTCTATATATTGAGTTTCATGAGTTTTAAATGTTAGAGACCAAAAAAGCGTTTTCTCAGCGAGAGAAGTGAAAAAGAGACAATATGTGAATTTTCAGCACTACACTCAATTTTCAGCCTTATTAGCTTTGGAACAGCATGGAAATGCTGAGTTGCAGTAGTTCTGGTGGTTTGAAGCTGGAACCATGTCTATATATTGAGTTTCATGAGTTTTAAATGTTAGAGACCAAAAAAGCGTTTTCTCAGCGAGAGAAGTGAAAAAGAGACAATATGTGAATTTTCAGCACTACACTCAATTTTCAGCCTTATTAGCTTTGGAACAGCATGAAAATGCTGAGTTGCAGTAGTTCTGGTGGTTTGAAGCTAGAACCATGTCTATATATTGAGTTTCATGAGTTTTAAATGTTAGAGACCAAAAAAGCGTTTTCTCAGCGAGAGAAGTGAAAAAGAGACAATATGTGAATTTTCAGCACTACACTCAATTTTCAGCCTTATTAGCTTTGGAACAGCATGGAAATGCTGAGTTGCAGTAGTTCTGGTGGTTTGAAGCTGGAACCATGTCTATATATTGAGTTTCATGAGTTTTAAATGTTAGAGACCAAAAAAGCGTTTTCTCAGCGAGAGAAGTGAAAAAGAGACATATTGTGAATTTTCAGCACTACACTCAATTTTCAGCCTTATTAGCTTTGGAACAGCATGAAAATGCTGAGTTGCAGTAGTTCTGATGGTTTGAAGCTGGAACCATGTCTAAATTTTGAGTTTCATGAGTTTTAAATGTTAGAGACCAAAAAAGCGTTTTCTCAGCGAGAGAAGTGAAAAAGAGACAATATGTGAATTTTCAGCACTACACTCAATTTTCAGCCTTATTAGCTTCAGAACGGCATGGAAATGCTGAGTTGCAGTAGTTCTGGTGGTTTGAAGCTGGAACCATGTCTATATATTGAATTTCATGAGTTTTGAATTTAGAGACCAAAAAAGCATTTTCTCGGCGAGAGAAGTGAAAAAGAGACAATATGTGAATTTTCAGCACTACACTCAATTTTCAGCCTTATTAGCTTTGGAACAGCATGGAAATGCTGAGTTGCAGTAGTTCTGGTGGTTTGAAGCTGGAACCATGTCTAAATTTTGAATTTCATGAGTTTTGAATTTAGAGACCAAAAAAGCATTTTCTCGGCGAGAGAAGTGAAAAAGTGACAATATGTGAATTTTCAGCACTACACTCAATTTTCAGCCTTATTAGCTTCAGAACAGCATGGAAATGCTGAGTTGCAGTAGTTCTGGTGGTTTGAAGCTGGAACCATGTCTATATATTGAGTTTCATGAGTTTTAAATGTTAGAGACCAAAAAAGCGTTTTCTCAGCGAGAGAAGTGAAAAAGAGACAATATGTGAATTTTCAGCACTACACTCAATTTTCAGCCTTATTAGCTTTGGAACAGCATGGAAATGCTGAGTTGCAGTAGTTCTGGTGGTTTGAAGCTGGAACCATGTCTATATATTGAGTTTCATGAGTTTTAAATGTTAGAGACCAAAAAAGCGTTTTCTCAGCGAGAGAAGTGAAAAAGAGACAATATGTGAATTTTCAGCACTACACTCAATTTTCAGCCTTATTAGCTTTGGAACAGCATGGAAATGCTGAGTTGCAGTAGTTCTGGTGGTTTGAAGCTGGAACCATGTCTATATATTGAGTTTCATGAGTTTTAAATGTTAGAGACCAAAAAAGCGTTTTCTCAGCGAGAGAAGTGAAAAAGAGACAATATGTGAATTTTCAGCACTACACTCAATTTTCAGCCTTATTAGCTTTGGAACAGCATGAAAATGCTGAGTTGCAGTAGTTCTGGTGGTTTGAAGCTAGAACCATGTCTATATATTGAGTTTCATGAGTTTTAAATGTTAGAGACCAAAAAAGCGTTTTCTCAGCGAGAGAAGTGAAAAAGAGACAATATGTGAATTTTCAGCACTACACTCAATTTTCAGCCTTATTAGCTTTGGAACAGCATGGAAATGCTGAGTTGCAGTAGTTCTGGTGGTTTGAAGCTGGAACCATGTCTATATATTGAGTTTCATGAGTTTTAAATGTTAGAGACCAAAAAAGCGTTTTCTCAGCGAGAGAAGTGAAAAAGAGACAATATGTGAATTTTCAGCACTACACTCAATTTTCAGCCTTATTAGCTTTGGAACAGCATGAAAATGCTGAGTTGCAGTAGTTCTGGTGGTTTGAAGCTAGAACCATGTCTATATATTGAGTTTCATGAGTTTTAAATGTTAGAGACCAAAAAAGCGTTTTCTCAGCGAGAGAAGTGAAAAAGAGACAATATGTGAATTTTCAGCACTACACTCAATTTTCAGCCTTATTAGCTTTGGAACAGCATGGAAATGCTGAGTTGCAGTAGTTCTGGTGGTTTGAAGCTGGAACCATGTCTATATATTGAGTTTCATGAGTTTTAAATGTTAGAGACCAAAAAAGCGTTTTCTCAGCGAGAGAAGTGAAAAAGAGACAATATGTGAATTTTCAGCACTACACTCAATTTTCAGCCTTATTAGCTTTGGAACAGCATGGAAATGCTGAGTTGCAGTAGTTCTGGTGGTTTGAAGCTGGAACCATGTCTATATATTGAGTTTCATGAGTTTTAAATGTTAGAGACCAAAAAAGCGTTTTCTCAGCGAGAGAAGTGAAAAAGAGACAATATGTGAATTTTCAGCACTACACTCAATTTTCAGCCTTATTAGCTTTGGAACAGCATGGAAATGCTGAGTTGCAGTAGTTCTGGTGGTTTGAAGCTGGAACCATGTCTATATATTGAGTTTCATGAGTTTTAAATGTTAGAGACCAAAAAAGCGTTTTCTCAGCGAGAGAAGTGAAAAAGAGACAATATGTGAATTTTCAGCACTACACTCAATTTTCAGCCTTATTAGCTTTGGAACAGCATGGAAATGCTGAGTTGCAGTAGTTCTGGTGGTTTGAAGCTGGAACCATGTCTATATATTGAGTTTCATGAGTTTTAAATGTTAGAGACCAAAAAAGCGTTTTCTCAGCGAGAGAAGTGAAAAAGAGACAATATGTGAATTTTCAGCACTACACTCAATTTTCAGCCTTATTAGCTTTGGAACAGCATGGAAATGCTGAGTTGCAGTAGTTCTGGTGGTTTGAAGCTGGAACCATGTCTATATATTGAGTTTCATGAGTTTTAAATGTTAGAGACCAAAAAAGCGTTTTCTCAGCGAGAGAAGTGAAAAAGAGACAATATGTGAATTTTCAGCACTACACTCAATTTTCAGCCTTATTAGCTTTGGAACAGCATGGAAATGCTGAGTTGCAGTAGTTCTGGTGGTTTGAAGCTGGAACCATGTCTATATATTGAGTTTCATGAGTTTTAAATGTTAGAGACCAAAAAAGCGTTTTCTCAGCGAGAGAAGTGAAAAAGAGACAATATGTGAATTTTCAGCACTACACTCAATTTTCAGCCTTATTAGCTTTGGAACAGCATGAAAATGCTGAGTTGCAGTAGTTCTGGTGGTTTGAAGCTAGAACCATGTCTATATATTGAGTTTCATGAGTTTTAAATGTTAGAGACCAAAAAAGCGTTTTCTCAGCGAGAGAAGTGAAAAAGAGACAATATGTGAATTTTCAGCACTACACTCAATTTTCAGCCTTATTAGCTTTGGAACAGCATGGAAATGCTGAGTTGCAGTAGTTCTGGTGGTTTGAAGCTGGAACCATGTCTATATATTGAGTTTCATGAGTTTTAAATGTTAGAGACCAAAAAAGCGTTTTCTCAGCGAGAGAAGTGAAAAAGAGACATATTGTGAATTTTCAGCACTACACTCAATTTTCAGCCTTATTAGCTTTGGAACAGCATGAAAATGCTGAGTTGCAGTAGTTCTGATGGTTTGAAGCTGGAACCATGTCTAAATTTTGAGTTTCATGAGTTTTAAATGTTAGAGACCAAAAAAGCGTTTTCTCAGCGAGAGAAGTGAAAAAGAGACAATATGTGAATTTTCAGCACTACACTCAATTTTCAGCCTTATTAGCTTCAGAACGGCATGGAAATGCTGAGTTGCAGTAGTTCTGGTGGTTTGAAGCTGGAACCATGTCTATATATTGAATTTCATGAGTTTTGAATTTAGAGACCAAAAAAGCATTTTCTCGGCGAGAGAAGTGAAAAAGAGACAATATGTGAATTTTCAGCACTACACTCAATTTTCAGCCTTATTAGCTTTGGAACAGCATGGAAATGCTGAGTTGCAGTAGTTCTGGTGGTTTGAAGCTGGAACCATGTCTAAATTTTGAATTTCATGAGTTTTGAATTTAGAGACCAAAAAAGCATTTTCTCGGCGAGAGAAGTGAAAAAGTGACAATATGTGAATTTTCAGCACTACACTCAATTTTCAGCCTTATTAGCTTCAGAACAGCATGGAAATGCTGAGTTGCAGTAGTTCTGGTGGTTTGAAGCTGGAACCATGTCTATATATTGAGTTTCATGAGTTTTAAATGTTAGAGACCAAAAAAGCGTTTTCTCAGCGAGAGAAGTGAAAAAGAGACAATATGTGAATTTTCAGCACTACACTCAATTTTCAGCCTTATTAGCTTTGGAACAGCATGGAAATGCTGAGTTGCAGTAGTTCTGGTGGTTTGAAGCTGGAACCATGTCTATATATTGAGTTTCATGAGTTTTAAATGTTAGAGACCAAAAAAGCGTTTTCTCAGCGAGAGAAGTGAAAAAGAGACAATATGTGAATTTTCAGCACTACACTCAATTTTCAGCCTTATTGGCTTTGGAACAGCATGGAAATGCTGAGTTGCAGTAGTTCTGGTGGTTTGAAGCTGGAACCATGTCTATATATTGAGTTTCATGAGTTTTAAATGTTAGAGACCAAAAAAGCGTTTTCTCAGCGAGAGAAGTGAAAAAGAGACAATATGTGAATTTTCAGCACTACACTCAATTTTCAGCCTTATTAGCTTTGGAACAGCATGAAAATGCTGAGTTGCAGTAGTTCTGATGGTTTGAAGCTGGAACCATGTCTAAATTTTGAGTTTCATGAGTTTTAAATGTTAGAGACCAAAAAAGCGTTTTCTCAGCGAGAGAAGTGAAAAAGAGACAATATGTGAATTTTCAGCACTACACTCAATTTTCAGCCTTATTAGCTTTGGAACAGCATGGAAATGCTGAGTTGCAGTAGTTCTGGTGGTTTGAAGCTGGAACCATGTCTAAATTTTGAATTTCATGAGTTTTGAATTTAGAGACCAAAAAAGCATTTTCTCAGCGAGAGAAGTGAAAAAGTGACAATATGTGAATTTTCAGCACTACACTCAATTTTCAGCCTTATTAGCTTCAGAACAGCATGGAAATGCTGAGTTGCAGTAGTTCTGGTGGTTTGAAGCTGGAACCATGTCTATATATTGAGTTTCATGAGTTTTAAATGTTAGAGACCAAAAAAGCGTTTTCTCAGCGAGAGAAGTGAAAAAGAGACAATATGTGAATTTTCAGCACTACACTCAATTTTCAGCCTTATTAGCTTTGGAACAGCATGGAAATGCTGAGTTGCAGTAGTTCTGGTGGTTTGAAGCTGGAACCATGTCTATATATTGAGTTTCATGAGTTTTAAATGTTAGAGACCAAAAAAGCGTTTTCTCAGCGAGAGAAGTGAAAAAGAGACAATATGTGAATTTTCAGCACTACACTCAATTTTCAGCCTTATTAGCTTTGGAACAGCATGGAAATGCTGAGTTGCAGTAGTTCTGGTGGTTTGAAGCTGGAACCATGTCTAAATTTTGAATTTCATGAGTTTTGAATTTAGAGACCAAAAAAGCATTTTCTCGGCGAGAGAAGTGAAAAAGTGACAATATGTGAATTTTCAGCACTACACTCAATTTTCAGCCTTATTAGCTTCAGAACAGCATGGAAATGCTGAGTTGCAGTAGTTCTGGTGGTTTGAAGCTGGAACCATGTCTATATATTGAGTTTCATGAGTTTTAAATGTTAGAGACCAAAAAAGCGTTTTCTCAGCGAGAGAAGTGAAAAAGAGACAATATGTGAATTTTCAGCACTACACTCAATTTTCAGCCTTATTAGCTTTGGAACAGCATGGAAATGCTGAGTTGCAGTAGTTCTGGTGGTTTGAAGCTGGAACCATGTCTATATATTGAGTTTCATGAGTTTTAAATGTTAGAGACCAAAAAAGCGTTTTCTCAGCGAGAGAAGTGAAAAAGAGACAATATGTGAATTTTCAGCACTACACTCAATTTTCAGCCTTATTAGCTTTGGAACAGCATGAAAATGCTGAGTTGCAGTAGTTCTGATGGTTTGAAGCTGGAACCATGTCTAAATTTTGAGTTTCATGAGTTTTAAATGTTAGAGACCAAAAAAGCGTTTTCTCAGCGAGAGAAGTGAAAATGAGACAATATGTGAATTTTCAGCGCTACACTCAATTTTCAGCCGTATTAGCTTCAGAACAGCATGGAAATGCTGAGTTGCAGTAGTTCTGGTGGTTTGAAGCTGGAACCATGTCTATATATTGAGTTTCATGAGTTTTAAATGTTAGAGACCAAAAAAGCGTTTTCTCAGCGAGAGAAGTGAAAAAGAGACAATATGTGAATTTTCAGCACTACACTCAATTTTCAGCCTTATTAGCTTTGGAACAGCATGGAAATGCTGAGTTGCAGTAGTTCTGGTGGTTTGAAGCTGGAACCATGTCTATATATTGAGTTTCATGAGTTTTAAATGTTAGAGACCAAAAAAGCGTTTTCTCAGCGAGAGAAGTGAAAAAGAGACAATATGTGAATTTTCAGCACTACACTCAATTTTCAGCCTTATTAGCTTTGGAACAGCATGAAAATGCTGAGTTGCAGTAGTTCTGGTGGTTTGAAGCTAGAACCATGTCTATATATTGAGTTTCATGAGTTTTAAATGTTAGAGACCAAAAAAGCGTTTTCTCAGCGAGAGAAGTGAAAAAGAGACAATATGTGAATTTTCAGCACTACACTCAATTTTCAGCCTTATTAGCTTTGGAACAGCATGGAAATGCTGAGTTGCAGTAGTTCTGGTGGTTTGAAGCTGGAACCATGTCTAAATTTTGAATTTCATGAGTTTTGAATTTAGAGACCAAAAAAGCATTTTCTCAGCGAGAGAAGTGAAAAAGTGACAATATGTGAATTTTCAGCACTACACTCAATTTTCAGCCTTATTAGCTTCAGAACAGCATGGAAATGCTGAGTTGCAGTAGTTCTGGTGGTTTGAAGCTGGAACCATGTCTATATATTGAGTTTCATGAGTTTTAAATGTTAGAGACCAAAAAAGCGTTTTCTCAGCGAGAGAAGTGAAAAAGAGACAATATGTGAATTTTCAGCACTACACTCAATTTTCAGCCTTATTAGCTTTGGAACAGCATGAAAATGCTGAGTTGCAGTAGTTCTGGTGGTTTGAAGCTGGAACCATGTCTATATATTGAGTTTCATGAGTTTTAAATGTTAGAGACCAAAAAAGCGTTTTCTCAGCGAGAGAAGTGAAAAAGAGACAATATGTGAATTTTCAGCACTACACTCAATTTTCAGCCTTATTAGCTTTGGAACAGCATGGAAATGCTGAGTTGCAGTAGTTCTGGTGGTTTGAAGCTGGAACCATGTCTATATATTGAGTTTCATGAGTTTTAAATGTTAGAGACCAAAAAAGCGTTTTCTCAGCGAGAGAAGTGAAAAAGAGACAATATGTGAATTTTCAGCACTACACTCAATTTTCAGCCTTATTAGCTTTGGAACAGCATGGAAATGCTGAGTTGCAGTAGTTCTGGTGGTTTGAAGCTGGAACCATGTCTATATATTGAGTTTCATGAGTTTTAAATGTTAGAGACCAAAAAAGCGTTTTCTCAGCGAGAGAAGTGAAAAAGAGACAATATGTGAATTTTCAGCACTACACTCAATTTTCAGCCTTATTAGCTTTGGAACAGCATGAAAATGCTGAGTTGCAGTAGTTCTGGTGGTTTGAAGCTGGAACCATGTCTATATATTGAGTTTCATGAGTTTTAAATGTTAGAGACCAAAAAAGCGTTTTCTCAGCGAGAGAAGTGAAAAAGAGACAATATGTGAATTTTCAGCACTACACTCAATTTTCAGCCTTATTAGCTTTGGAACAGCATGGAAATGCTGAGTTGCAGTAGTTCTGGTGGTTTGAAGCTGGAACCATGTCTAAATTTTGAATTTCATGAGTTTTGAATTTAGAGACCAAAAAAGCATTTTCTCGGCGAGAGAAGTGAAAAAGTGACAATATGTGAATTTTCAGCACTACACTCAATTTTCAGCCTTATTAGCTTTGGAACAGCATGGAAATGCTGAGTTGCAGTAGTTCTGGTGGTTTGAAGCTGGAACCATGTCTATATATTGAGTTTTATGAGTTTTAAATGTTAGAGACCAAAAAAGCGTTTTCTCAGCGAGAGAAGTGAAAAAGAGACAATATGTGAATTTTCAGCACTACACTCAATTTTCAGGCTTATTAGCTTTGGAACAGCATGAAAATGCTGAGTTGCAGTAGTTCTGGTGGTTTGAAGCTGGAACCATGTCTATATATTGAGTTTCATGAGTTTTAAATGTTAGAGACCAAAAAAGCGTTTTCTCAGCGAGAGAAGTGAAAAAGAGACAATATGTGAATTTTCAGCACTACACTCAATTTTCAGCCTTATTAGCTTTGGAACAGCATGGAAATGCTGAGTTGCAGTAGTTCTGGTGGTTTGAAGCTGGAACCATGTCTATATATTGAGTTTCATGAGTTTTAAATGTTAGAGACCAAAAAAGCGTTTTCTCAGCGAGAGAAGTGAAAAAGAGACAATATGTGAATTTTCAGCACTACACTCAATTTTCAGCCTTATTGGCTTTGGAACAGCATGGAAATGCTGAGTTGCAGTAGTTCTGGTGGTTTGAAGCTGGAACCATGTCTATATATTGAGTTTCATGAGTTTTAAATGTTAGAGACCAAAAAAGCGTTTTCTCAGCGAGAGAAGTGAAAAAGAGACAATATGTGAATTTTCAGCACTACACTCAATTTTCAGCCTTATTAGCTTTGGAACAGCATGAAAATGCTGAGTTGCAGTAGTTCTGGTGGTTTGAAGCTGGAACCATGTCTATATATTGAGTTTCATGAGTTTTAAATGTTAGAGACCAAAAAAGCGTTTTCTCAGCGAGAGAAGTGAAAAAGAGACAATATGTGAATTTTCAGCACTACACTCAATTTTCAGCCTTATTAGCTTTGGAACAGCATGAAAATGCTGAGTTGCAGTAGTTCTGATGGTTTGAAGCTGGAACCATGTCTAAATTTTGAGTTTCATGAGTTTTAAATGTTAGAGACCAAAAAAGCGTTTTCTCAGCGAGAGAAGTGAAAAAGAGACAATATGTGAATTTTCAGCACTACACTCAATTTTCAGCCTTATTAGCTTTGGAACAGCATGGAAATGCTGAGTTGCAGTAGTTCTGGTGGTTTGAAGCTGGAACCATGTCTAAATTTTGAATTTCATGAGTTTTGAATTTAGAGACCAAAAAAGCATTTTCTCAGCGAGAGAAGTGAAAAAGTGACAATATGTGAATTTTCAGCACTACACTCAATTTTCAGCCTTATTAGCTTCAGAACAGCATGGAAATGCTGAGTTGCAGTAGTTCTGGTGGTTTGAAGCTGGAACCATGTCTATATATTGAGTTTCATGAGTTTTAAATGTTAGAGACCAAAAAAGCGTTTTCTCAGCGAGAGAAGTGAAAAAGAGACAATATGTGAATTTTCAGCACTACACTCAATTTTCAGCCTTATTAGCTTTGGAACAGCATGGAAATGCTGAGTTGCAGTAGTTCTGGTGGTTTGAAGCTGGAACCATGTCTATATATTGAGTTTCATGAGTTTTAAATGTTAGAGACCAAAAAAGCGTTTTCTCAGCGAGAGAAGTGAAAAAGAGACAATATGTGAATTTTCAGCACTACACTCAATTTTCAGCCTTATTAGCTTTGGAACAGCATGAAAATGCTGAGTTGCAGTAGTTCTGGTGGTTTGAAGCTAGAACCATGTCTATATATTGAGTTTCATGAGTTTTAAATGTTAGAGACCAAAAAAGCGTTTTCTCAGCGAGAGAAGTGAAAAAGAGACAATATGTGAATTTTCAGCACTACACTCAATTTTCAGCCTTATTAGCCTTGGAACAGCATGGAAATGCTGAGTTGCAGTAGTTCTGGTGGTTTGAAGCTGGAACCATGTCTAAATTTTGAATTTCATGAGTTTTGAATTTAGAGACCAAAAAAGCATTTTCTCAGCGAGAGAAGTGAAAAAGTGACAATATGTGAATTTTCAGCACTACACTCAATTTTCAGCCTTATTAGCTTCAGAACAGCATGGAAATGCTGAGTTGCAGTAGTTCTGGTGGTTTGAAGCTGGAACCATGTCTATATATTGAGTTTCATGAGTTTTAAATGTTAGAGACCAAAAAAGCGTTTTCTCAGCGAGAGAAGTGAAAAAGAGACAATATGTGAATTTTCAGCACTACACTCAATTTTCAGCCTTATTAGCTTTGGAACAGCATGAAAATGCTGAGTTGCAGTAGTTCTGGTGGTTTGAAGCTGGAACCATGTCTATATATTGAGTTTCATGAGTTTTAAATGTTAGAGACCAAAAAAGCGTTTTCTCAGCGAGAGAAGTGAAAAAGAGACAATATGTGAATTTTCAGCACTACACTCAATTTTCAGCCTTATTAGCTTTGGAACAGCATGGAAATGCTGAGTTGCAGTAGTTCTGGTGGTTTGAAGCTGGAACCATGTCTATATATTGAGTTTCATGAGTTTTAAATGTTAGAGACCAAAAAAGCGTTTTCTCAGCGAGAGAAGTGAAAAAGAGACAATATGTGAATTTTCAGCACTACACTCAATTTTCAGCCTTATTAGCTTTGGAACAGCATGGAAATGCTGAGTTGCAGTAGTTCTGGTGGTTTGAAGCTGGAACCATGTCTATATATTGAGTTTCATGAGTTTTAAATGTTAGAGACCAAAAAAGCGTTTTCTCAGCGAGAGAAGTGAAAAAGAGACAATATGTGAATTTTCAGCACTACACTCAATTTTCAGCCTTATTAGCTTTGGAACAGCATGAAAATGCTGAGTTGCAGTAGTTCTGGTGGTTTGAAGCTGGAACCATGTCTATATATTGAGTTTCATGAGTTTTAAATGTTAGAGACCAAAAAAGCGTTTTCTCAGCGAGAGAAGTGAAAAAGAGACAATATGTGAATTTTCAGCACTACACTCAATTTTCAGCCTTATTAGCTTTGGAACAGCATGGAAATGCTGAGTTGCAGTAGTTCTGGTGGTTTGAAGCTGGAACCATGTCTAAATTTTGAATTTCATGAGTTTTGAATTTAGAGACCAAAAAAGCATTTTCTCGGCGAGAGAAGTGAAAAAGTGACAATATGTGAATTTTCAGCACTACACTCAATTTTCAGCCTTATTAGCTTTGGAACAGCATGGAAATGCTGAGTTGCAGTAGTTCTGGTGGTTTGAAGCTGGAACCATGTCTATATATTGAGTTTTATGAGTTTTAAATGTTAGAGACCAAAAAAGCGTTTTCTCAGCGAGAGAAGTGAAAAAGAGACAATATGTGAATTTTCAGCACTACACTCAATTTTCAGGCTTATTAGCTTTGGAACAGCATGAAAATGCTGAGTTGCAGTAGTTCTGGTGGTTTGAAGCTGGAACCATGTCTATATATTGAGTTTCATGAGTTTTAAATGTTAGAGACCAAAAAAGCGTTTTCTCAGCGAGAGAAGTGAAAAAGAGACAATATGTGAATTTTCAGCACTACACTCAATTTTCAGCCTTATTAGCTTTGGAACAGCATGGAAATGCTGAGTTGCAGTAGTTCTGGTGGTTTGAAGCTGGAACCATGTCTATATATTGAGTTTCATGAGTTTTAAATGTTAGAGACCAAAAAAGCGTTTTCTCAGCGAGAGAAGTGAAAAAGAGACAATATGTGAATTTTCAGCACTACACTCAATTTTCAGCCTTATTGGCTTTGGAACAGCATGGAAATGCTGAGTTGCAGTAGTTCTGGTGGTTTGAAGCTGGAACCATGTCTATATATTGAGTTTCATGAGTTTTAAATGTTAGAGACCAAAAAAGCGTTTTCTCAGCGAGAGAAGTGAAAAAGAGACAATATGTGAATTTTCAGCACTACACTCAATTTTCAGCCTTATTAGCTTTGGAACAGCATGAAAATGCTGAGTTGCAGTAGTTCTGGTGGTTTGAAGCTGGAACCATGTCTATATATTGAGTTTCATGAGTTTTAAATGTTAGAGACCAAAAAAGCGTTTTCTCAGCGAGAGAAGTGAAAAAGAGACAATATGTGAATTTTCAGCACTACACTCAATTTTCAGCCTTATTAGCTTTGGAACAGCATGAAAATGCTGAGTTGCAGTAGTTCTGATGGTTTGAAGCTGGAACCATGTCTAAATTTTGAGTTTCATGAGTTTTAAATGTTAGAGACCAAAAAAGCGTTTTCTCAGCGAGAGAAGTGAAAAAGAGACAATATGTGAATTTTCAGCACTACACTCAATTTTCAGCCTTATTAGCTTTGGAACAGCATGGAAATGCTGAGTTGCAGTAGTTCTGGTGGTTTGAAGCTGGAACCATGTCTAAATTTTGAATTTCATGAGTTTTGAATTTAGAGACCAAAAAAGCATTTTCTCAGCGAGAGAAGTGAAAAAGTGACAATATGTGAATTTTCAGCACTACACTCAATTTTCAGCCGTATTAGCTTTGGAACAGCATAAAAATGCTGAGATGCAGTAGTTCTGGTGGTTTGAAGCTGGAACCAAGTCTAAATTTTGAGTTTCATGAGTTTTGAATGTTAGAGACCAAAAAAGCGTTTTCTCGGCGACAGAAGTGAAAAAGTGTCATTATGTGAATCTTCAGCAC
>JAXBVF010000216.1:0-15870 GCA_036418095.1 Xiphophorus birchmanni
GCATGTCGTTTTTTGACATTTTCGACGTCATGGTATAGCATGTCGTTTTTTTGGACATTTTCGACGTCATAGTATATATAGCATGTCGTTTTTTTGGACATTTTCGACGTCATAGTATAGCATGTCGTTTTTTTGACATTTTCGACGTCATAGTATAGCATGTCGTTTTTTTTGGACATTTTCGTCGTCATAGTGTAGCATGTCGTTTTCTTTTGAAATTTTTGACGTCATAGTATAGCATGTCGTTTTTTTGGACATTTTCGACGTCATAGTATAGCATGTCGTTTTTGGACATTTTCGACGTCATAGTATAGTATGTCGTTTTTTTGACATTTTCGACGTCATAGTATAGCATGTCGTTTTTTGGACATTTTCGACGTCATAGTATAGCATGTCGTTTTTTTGGACATTTTCGACGTCATTGTATAGCATGTCGTTTTTTTGGACATTTTCGACGTCATAGTATAGCATGTCGTTTTTTTGGACATTTTCGATGTCGTGTTTCTGGACATTTTCGACGTCATAGTATAGCATGTCGTTTTTTTGGACATTTTCGACGTCATAGTATAGCATGTCGTTTTTTGGACATTTTCGACGTCATAGTATAGCATGTCGTTTTTTGGACATTTTCGACGTCATAGTATAGCATGTCGTTTTTGGACATTTTCGACGTCATAGTATAGCATGTCGTTTTTTTGGACATTTTCGACGTCATACTATAGCATGTCGTTTTTTTGGACATTTTCGACGTCATAGTATAGCATGTCGTTTTTTTGGACATTTTCGACGTCATAGTATAGCATGTCGTTTTTTTGACATTTTCGACGTCATAGTATAGCATGTCGTTTTTTTGGACATTTTCGACGTCATAGTATAGCATGTCGTTTTTTGGACATTTTCGACGTCATAGTATAGCATGTCGTTTTTTGGACATTTTCGACGTCATAGTATAGCATGTCGTTTTTGGACATTTTCGACGTCATAGTATAGCATGTCGTTT
The DNA here is from genome assembly GCA_036418095.1 of Xiphophorus birchmanni. NCBI lineage: Eukaryota > Metazoa > Chordata > Actinopteri > Cyprinodontiformes > Poeciliidae > Xiphophorus > Xiphophorus birchmanni. The sequence goes on from JAXBVF010000216.1 coordinate 1,001, forward strand.
TTTTGGACATTTTCGACGTCATAGTATAGCATGTCGTTTTGTGGACATTTTCGACGTCATAGTATAGCATGTCGTTTTTTTGGACATTTTTGACGTCATAGTATAGCATGTCGTTTTTTTGGACATTTTCGACGTCATACTATAGCATGTCGTTTTTTTGGACATTTTCGACTTCATAGTATAGCATGTCGTTTTTTTGGACATTTTCGACGTCATCGTATAGCATGTCGTTTTTTTGGTTTTGACATTTTCGATCGTCATAGTATAGCATGTCGTTTTTTTGGACATTTTCGACGTCATAGTATAGCATGTCGTTTTTTGGACATTTTCGACGTCATAGTATAGCATGTCGTTTTTTTGACATTTTCGACGTCATAGTATAGCATGTCGTTTTTTTGACATTTTCGACGTCATAGTATAGCATGTCGTTTTTTTGACATTTCTACGTCATAGTATAGCATGTCGTTTTTTTGGACATTTTCCGACGTCATAGTATAGCATGTCGTTTTTTGACATTTTGACGTCATAGTATAGCATGTCGTTTTTTTGACATTTTCGACGTCATGGTATAGCATGTCGTTTTTTTGGACATTTTCGACGTCATAGTATATATAGCATGTCGTTTTTTTGGACATTTTCGACGTCATAGTATAGCATGTCGTTTTTTTGACATTTTCGACGTCATGGTATAGCATGTCGTTTTTTTGGACATTTTCGAAGTCATACTATAGCATGTCGTTTTTTTGGACATTTTCGACATGTCGTTTTTTGGACATTTTCGACGTCATAGTATAGCATGTCGGTTTTTTGGACATTTTCGACGTCATAGTATAGCATGTCGGTTTTTTGGACATTTTCGACGTCATAGTATAGCATGTCGTTTTTTTGGACATTTTCGACGTCATAGTATAGGATTATCTTGTTTCTGGACATTTTCGACGTCATAGTATAGCATGTCGTTTTTTTGGACATTTTCGACGTCATAGTATAGCATGTCGTTTTTTGGACATTTTCGACGTCATAGTATAGCATGTCGTTTTTTTGGACATTTTCGACGTCAAAGTCTAGCATGTCGTTTTTTTGGGACATTTTCGACGTCATAGTATAGCATGTCGTTTTTTTGGACATTTTCGAAGTCATACTATAGCATGTCGTTTTTTTGGACATTTTCGACATGTCGTTTTTTGGACATTTTCGACGTCATAGTATAGCATGTCGTTTTTTTGGACATTTTCGACGTCATACTATAGCATGTCGTTTTTTTGGACATTTTCGACGTCATAGTATAGCATGTCGGTTTTTTGGACATTTTCGACGTCATAGTATAGCATGTCGGTTTTTTGGACATTTTCGACGTCATAGTATAGCATGTCGGTTTTTTGGACATTTTCGACGTCATAGTATAGCATGTCGTTTTTTTGGGACATTTTCGACGTCATAGTATAGCATGTCGTTTTTTTTGGACATTTTCGTCGTCATAGTGTAGCATGTCATTTTCTTTGACATTTTTGACGTCATAGTATAGCATGTCGTTTTTTTGGACATTTTCGACGTCATAGTATAGCATGTCGTTTTTTGACATTTTCGACGTCATGGTATAGCATGTCGTTTTTTTGGACATTTTCGACGTCATAGTATATATAGCATGTCGTTTTTTTGGACATTTTCGACGTCATAGTATAGCATGTCGTTTTTTTTGACATTTTCGACGTCATAGTATAGCATGTCGTTTTTTTGGACATTTTCGTCGTCATAGTGTAGCATGTCGTTTTCTTTTGAAATTTTTGACGTCATAGTATAGCATGTCGTTTTTTTGGACATTTTCGACGTCATAGTATAGCATGTCGTTTTTGGACATTTTCGACGTCATAGTATAGTATGTCGTTTTTTTGACATTTTCGACGTCATAGTATAGCATGTCGTTTTTTGGACATTTTCGACGTCATAGTATAGCATGTCGTTTTTTTGGACATTTTCGACGTCATTGTATAGCATGTCGTTTTTTTGGACATTTTCGACGTCATAGTATAGCATGTCGTTTTTTTGGACATTTTCGATGTCGTGTTTCTGGACATTTTCGACGTCATAGTATAGCATGTCGTTTTTTTGGACATTTTCGACGTCATAGTATAGCATGTCGTTTTTTGGACATTTTCGACGTCATAGTATAGCATGTCGTTTTTTGGACATTTTCGACGTCATAGTATAGCTTTTGGACATTTTCGACGTCATAGTATAGCATGTCGTTTTTTTGGACATTTTCGACGTCATACTATAGCATGTCGTTTTTGGACATTTTCGACGTCATAGTATAGCATGTCGTTTTTTTGGACATTTTCGACGTCATAGTATAGCATGTCGTTTTGTGGACATTTTCGACGTCATAGTATAGCATGTCGTTTTTTTGGACATTTTTGACGTCATAGTATAAGCATGTCGTTTTTTTGGACATTTTCGACGTCATACTATAGCATGTCGTTTTTTGGACATTTTCGACTTCATAGTATAGCATGTCGTTTTTTTGGACATTTTCGACGTCATCGTATAGCATGTCGTTTTTTTGGACATTTTCGACGTCATAGTATAGCATGTCGTTTTTTTGGACATTTTCGACGTCATAGTATAGCATGTCGTTTTTTGGACATTTTCGACGTCATAGTATAGCATGTCGTTTTTTTTGACATTTTCGACGTCATAGTATAGCATGTCGTTTTTTTGACATTTTCGACGTCATAGTATAGCATGTCGTTTTTTTGACATTTTCTACGTCATAGTATAGCATGTCGTTTTTTTGGACATTTTCGACGTCATAGTATAGCATGTCGTTTTTTTGACATTTTTGACGTCATAGTATAGCATGTCGTTTTTTTGACATTTTCGACGTCATGGTATAGCATGTCGTTTTTTTGGACATTTTCGACGTCATAGTATATATAGCATGTCGTTTTTTTGGACATTTTCGACGTCATAGTATAGCATGTCGTTTTTTTGACATTTTCGACGTCATGGTATAGCATGTCGTTTTTTTGGACATTTTCGAAGTCATACTATAGCATGTCGTTTTTTTGGACATTTTCGACATGTCGTTTTTTTGGACATTTTCGACGTCATAGTATAGCATGTCGGTTTTTTGGACATTTTCGACGTCATAGTATAGCATGTCGGTTTTTTGGACATTTTCGACGTCATAGTATAGCATGTCGTTTTTTTTGGACATTTTCGACGTCATAGTATAGGATTATCTTGTTTCTGGACATTTTCGACGTCATAGTATAGCATGTCGTTTTTTTGGACATTTTCGACGTCATAGTATAGCATGTCGTTTTTTGGACATTTTCGACGTCATAGTATAGCATGTCGTTTTTTTGGGACATTTTCGACGTCATAGTATAGCATGTCGTTTTTTTGGACATTTTCGAAGTCATACTATAGCATGTCGTTTTTTTGGACATTTTCGACATGTCGTTTTTTTTGGACATTTTCGACGTCATAGTATAGCATGTCGTTTTTTTTGGACATTTTCGACGTCATACTATAGCATGTCGTTTTTTTGGACATTTTCGACGTCATAGTATAGCATGTCGGTTTTTTGGACATTTTCGACGTCATAGTATAGCATGTCGGTTTTTTTGGACATTTTCGACGTCATAGTATAGCATGTCGGTTTTTTGGACATTTTCGACGTCATAGTATAGCATGTCGTTTTTTTGGGACATTTTCGACGTCATAGTATAGCATGTCGTTTTTTTTGGACATTTTCGTCGTCATAGTGTAGCATGTCATTTTCTTTTGACATTTTTGACGTCATAGTATAGCATGTCGTTTTTTTGGACATTTTCGACGTCATAGTATAGCATGTCGTTTTTGGACATTTTCGACGTCATAGTATAGCATGTCGTTTTTTTGACATTTTCGACGTCATAGTATAGCATGTCGTTTTTTGGACATTTTCGACGTCATAGTATAGCATGTCGTTTTTTTGGACATTTTCGACGTCATTGTATAGCATGTCGTTTTTTTGGACATTTTCGACGTCATAGTATAGCATGTCGTTTTTTTGGACATTTTCGACGTCATAGTATAGGATTATCTTGTTTCTGGACATTTTCGACGTCATAGTATAGCATGTCGTTTTTTTGGACATTTTCGACGTCATAGTATAGCATGTCGTTTTTTGGACATTTTCGACGTCATAGTATAGCATGTCGTTTTTTGGACATTTTTGACGTCATAGTATAGCATGTCGTTTTTTTGGACATTTTCGACGTCAAAGTCTAGCATGTCGTTTTTTTGGGACATTTTCGACGTCATAGTATAGCATGTCGTTTTTTTGGACATTTTCGAAGTCATACTATAGCATGTCGTTTTTTTGGACATTTTCGACATGTCGTTTTTTTGGACATTTTCGACGTCATAGTATAGCATGTCGTTTTTTTGGACATTTTCGACGTCATACTATAGCATGTCGTTTTTTTGGACATTTTCGACGTCATAGTATAGCATGTCGTTTTTTTGGACATTTTCGACGTGATAGTATAGCATGTCGTTTTTTTGGACATTTTCGACGTCATAGTATAGCATGTCGTTTTTTTGGACATTTTCGAAGTCATAGTATAGCATGTCGTTTTTTTGGACATTTTCGACGTCATAGTATATAGCATGTCGTTTTTTTGACATTATCTATGTCATAGTATAGCATGTCGTTTTTTTGGACATTTTCGACGTCATAGTATAGCATGTCGTTTTTTGGACATTTTCGACGTCATAGTATAGCATGTCGTTTTTTTGACATTTTCGACGTCATGGTATAGCATGTCGTTTTTTTGGACATTTTCGACGTCATAGTATAGCATGTCGTTTTTTGACATTTTCGACGTCATGGTATAGCATGTCGTTTTTTTGGACATTTTCGACGTCATAGTATATATAGCATGTCGTTTTTTTGGACATTTTCGACGTCATAGTATAGCATGTCGTTTTTTTGACATTTTCGACGTCATAGTATAGCATGTCGTTTTTTTTGGACATTTTCGTCGTCATAGTGTAGCATGTCGTTTTCTTTTGACATTTTTGACGTCATAGTATAGCATGTCGTTTTTTTGGACATTTTCGACGTCATAGTATAGCATGTCGTTTTTGGACATTTTCGACGTCATAGTATAGCATGTCGTTTTTTTGACATTTTCGACGTCATAGTATAGCATGTCGTTTTTTGGACATTTTCGACGTCATAGTATAGCATGTCGTTTTTTTGGACATTTTCGACGTCATTGTATAGCATGTCGTTTTTTTGGACATTTTCGACGTCATAGTATAGCATGTCGTTTTTTTGGACATTTTCGACGTCATAGTATAGCATGTCGTGTTTCTGGACATTTTCGACGTCATAGTATAGCATGTCGTTTTTTTGGACATTTTCGACGTCATAGTATAGCATGTCGTTTTTGGACATTTTCGACGTCATAGTATAGCATGTCGTTTTTTTGGACATTTTCGACGTCATAGTATAGCATGTCGTTTTTTTGACATTTTCGACGTCATAGTATAGCATGTCGTTTTTTTGACATTTTCGACGTCATAGTATAGCATGTCGTTTTTTGGACATTTTCGACGTCATAGTATAGCATGTCGTTTTTTTGGACATTTTCGACGTCATTGTATAGCATGTCGTTTTTTTGGACATTTTCGACGTCATAGTATAGCATGTCGTTTTTTTGGACATTTTCGACGTCATAGTATAGCATGTCGTGTTTCTGGACATTTTCGACGTCATAGTATAGCATGTCGTTTTTTTGGACATTTTCGACGTCATAGTATAGCATGTCGTTTTTGGACATTTTCGACGTCATAGTATAGCATGTCGTTTTTTTTGGACATTTTCGTCGTCATAGTATAGCATGTCGTTTTTTTGACATTTTCGACGTCATAGTATAGCATGTCGTTTTTTTGGACATTTTCGACGTCATAGTATAGCATGTCGTTTTTTTGGACATTTTCGACGTCATAGTATAGCATGTCGTTTTTTTGACATTTTCGACGTCATAGTATAGCATGTCGTTTTTTGGACATTTTCGACGTCATAGTATAGCATGTCGTTTTTTTGGACATTTTCGACGTCATTGTATAGCATGTCGTTTTTTTGACATTTTCGACGTCATGGTATAGCATGTCGTTTTTTGACATTTTCGACGTCATGGTATAGCATGTCGTTTTTGGACATTTTCGACGTCATAGTATAGCATGTCGTTTTTTTGACATTTTCGACGTCATAGTATAGCATGTCGTTTTTTGGACATTTTCGACGTCATAGTATAGCATGTCGGTTTTTTGGACATTTTCGACGTCATTGTATAGCATGTCGTTTTTTTGACATTTTCGACGTCATGGTATAGCATGTCGTTTTTTGACATTTTCGACGTCATGGTATAGCATGTCGTTTTTTTGGACATTTTCGACGTCATAGTATATATAGCATGTCGTTTTTTTGGACATTTTCGACGTCATAGTATAGCATGTCGTTTTTTTGACATTTTCGACGTCATAGTATAGCATGTCGTTTTTTTTGGACATTTTCGTCGTCATAGTGTAGCATGTCGTTTTCTTTTGACATTTTTGACGTCATAGTATAGCATGTCGTTTTTTTGGACATTTTCGACGTCATAGTATAGCATGTCGTTTTTGGACATTTTCGACGTCATAGTATAGCATGTCGTTTTTTTGACATTTTCGACGTCATAGTATAGCATGTCGTTTTTTGGACATTTTCGACGTCATAGTATAGCATGTCGTTTTTTTGGACATTTTCGACGTCATTGTATAGCATGTCGTTTTTTTGGACATTTTCGACGTCATAGTATAGCATGTCGTTTTTTTGGACATTTTCGACGTCATAGTATAGCATGTCGTGTTTCTGGACATTTTCGACGTCATAGTATAGCATGTCGTTTTTTTGGACATTTTCGACGTCATAGTATAGCATGTCGTTTTTTGGACATTTTCGACGTCATAGTATAGCATGTCGTTTTTTGGACATTTTCGACGTCATAGTATAGCATGTCGTTTTTGGACATTTTCGACGTCATACTATAGCATGTCGTTTTTTTGGACATTTTCGACGTCATAGTATAGCATGTCGTGTTTCTGGACATTTTCGACGTCATAGTATAGCATGTCGTTTTTTTGGACATTTTCGACGTCATAGTATAGCATGTCGTTTTTTGGACATTTTCGACGTCATAGTATAGCATGTCGTTTTTTGGACATTTTCGACGTCATAGTATAGCATGTCGTTTTTTTGGACATTTTCGACGTCATACTATAGCATGTCGTTTTTTTGGACATTTTCGACGTCATAGTATAGCATGTCGTTTTTTTGGACATTTTCGACGTCATAGTATAGCATGTCGTTTTTTTGACATTTTCGACGTCATAGTATAGCATGTCGTTTTTTTGGACATTTTCGACGTCATAGTATAGCATGTCGTTTTTTTGGACATTTTCGACGTCATAGTATAGCATGTCGTTTTTTTGACATTTTCGACGTCATAGTATAGCATGTCGTTTTTTTGACATTTTCGACGTCATGGTATAGCATGTCGTTTTTTGTCATTTTTGACGTCATGGTATAGCATGTCGTTTTTTTGGACATTTTCGACGTCATAGTATATATAGCATGTCGTTTTTTTGGACATTTTCGACGTCATAGTATATATAGCATGTCGTTTTTTTGGACATTTTCGACGTCATAGTATAGCATGTCGTTTTTTGGACATTTTCGACGTCATAGTATAGCATGTCGTTTTTTTTGGACATTTTCGTCGTCATAGTGTAGCATGTCGTTTTCTTTTGACATTTTTGACGTCATAGTATAGCATGTCGTTTTTTTGGACATTTTCGACGTCATAGTATAGCATGTCGTTTTTGGACATTTTCGACGTCATAGTATAGCATGTCGTTTTTTTGACATTTTCGACGTCATAGTATAGCATGTCGTTTTTTGGACATTTTCGACGTCATAGTATAGCATGTCGTTTTTTTGGACATTTTCGACGTCATTGTATAGCATGTCGTTTTTTTGGACATTTTCGACGTCATGGTATAGCATGTCGTTTTTTTGGACATTTTCGACGTCATAGTATAGCATGTCGTTTTTTTTGGACATTTTCGACGTCATTGTATAGCATGTCGTTTTTTTGACATTTTTGACGTCATAGTATAGCATGTCGTTTTTTTGGACATTTTCGACGTCATAGTATAGCATGTCGTTTTTGGACATTTTCGACGTCATAGTATAGCATGTCGTGTTTCTGGACATTTTCGACGTCATAGTATAGCATGTCGTTTTTTGGACATTTTCGACGTCATAGTATAGCATGTCGTTTTTTTAGACATTTGCGACGTCATAGTATAGCATGTCGTTTTTTTGGACATTTTCGACGTCATAGTATAGCATGTCGGGTTTTTGGACATTTTCGACGTCATAGTATAGCATGTCGTTTTTTGGACATTTTCGACGTCATAGTATAGCATGTCGGTTTTTTGGACATTTTCGACGTCATAGTATAGCATGTCGGTTTTTTGGACATTTTCGACGTCATAGTATAGCATGTCGTTTTTTTTGGACATTTTCGTCGTCATAGTGTAGCATGTCGTTTTCTTTTGACATTTTTGACGTCATAGTATAGCATGTCGTTTTTTTGGACATTTTCGACGTCATAGTATAGCATGTCGTTTTTGGACATTTTCGACGTCATAGTATAGCATGTCGTTTTTTTGACATTTTCGACGTCATTGTATAGCATGTCGTTTTTTTGACATTTTCGACGTCATGGTATAGCATGTCGTTTTTTGACATTTTCGACGTCATGGTATAGCATGTCGTTTTTGGACATTTTCGACGTCATAGTATAGCATGTCGTTTTTTTGACATTTTCGACGTCATAGTATAGCATGTCGTTTTTTGGACATTTTCGACGTCATAGTATAGCATGTCGTTTTTTTGGACATTTTCGACGTCATTGTATAGCATGTCGTTTTTTTGGACATTTTCGACGTCATAGTATAGCATGTCGTTTTTTGGACATTTTCGACGTCATAGTATAGCATGTCGTTTTTTTGACATTTTCGACGTCATAGTATAGCATGTCGTTTTTTGGACATTTTCGACGTCATAGTATAGCATGTCGTTTTTTTGGACATTTTCGACGTCATAGTATAGCATGTCGTTTTTTTGACATTTTCGACGTCATAGTATAGCATGTCGTTTTTTGGACATTTTCGACGTCATAGTATAGCATGTCGTTTTTTTGGACATTTTCGACGTCATTGTATAGCATGTCGTTTTTTTGACATTTTCGACGTCATGGTATAGCATGTCGTTTTTTGACATTTTCGACGTCATGGTATAGCATGTCGTTTTTTTGGACATTTTCGACGTCATAGTATAGCATGTCGTTTTTTTTGGACATTTTCGTCGTCATAGTGTAGCATGTCGTTTTCTTTTGACATTTTTGACGTCATAGTATAGCATGTCGTTTTTTTGGACATTTTCGACGTCATAGTATAGCATGTCGTTTTTGGACATTTTCGACGTCATAGTATAGCATGTCGTTTTTTTGACATTTTCGACGTCATAGTATAGCATGTCGTTTTTTTGGACATTTTCGACGTCATTGTATAGCATGTCGTTTTTTTGACATTTTCGACGTCATGGTATAGCATGTCGTTTTTTGACATTTTCGACGTCATGGTATAGCATGTCGTTTTTTTGGACATTTTCGACGTCATAGTATAGCATGTCGTTTTTTTTGGACATTTTCGTCGTCATAGTGTAGCATGTCGTTTTCTTTTGACATTTTTGACGTCATAGTATAGCATGTCGTTTTTTTTGGACATTTTCGACGTCATAGTATAGCATGTCGTTTTTGGACATTTTCGACGTCATAGTATAGCATGTCGTTTTTTTGACATTTTCGACGTCATAGTATAGCATGTCGTTTTTTGGACATTTTCGACGTCATAGTATAGCATGTCGTTTTTGGACATTTTCGACGTCATACTATAGCATGTCGTTTTTTTGGACATTTTCGACGTCATAGTATAGCATGTCGTGTTTCTGGACATTTTCGACGTCATAGTATAGCATGTCGTTTTTTTGGACATTTTCGACGTCATAGTATAGCATGTCGTTTTTTGGACATTTTCGACGTCATAGTATAGCATGTCGTTTTTTGGACATTTTCGACGTCATAGTATAGCATGTCGTTTTTTTGGACATTTTCGACGTCATACTATAGCATGTCGTTTTTTTGGACATTTTCGACGTCATAGTATAGCATGTCGTTTTTTTGGACATTTTCGACGTCATAGTATAGCATGTCGTTTTTTTGACATTTTCGACGTCATAGTATAGCATGTCGTTTTTTTGGACATTTTCGACGTCATAGTATAGCATGTCGTTTTTTTGGACATTTTCGACGTCATAGTATAGCATGTCGTTTTTTTGACATTTTCGACGTCATAGTATAGCATGTCGTTTTTTTGACATTTTCGACGTCATGGTATAGCATGTCGTTTTTTGTCATTTTTGACGTCATGGTATAGCATGTCGTTTTTTTGGACATTTTCGACGTCATAGTATATATAGCATGTCGTTTTTTTGGACATTTTCGACGTCATAGTATATATAGCATGTCGTTTTTTTTGGACATTTTCGACGTCATAGTATAGCATGTCGTTTTTTGGACATTTTCGACGTCATAGTGTAGCATGTCGTTTTCTTTTGACATTTTTGACGTCATAGTATAGCATGTCGTTTTTTTGGACATTTTCGACGTCATAGTATAGCATGTCGTTTTTGGACATTTTCGACGTCATAGTATAGCATGTCGTTTTTTTGACATTTTCGACGTCATAGTATAGCATGTCGTTTTTTGGACATTTTCGACGTCATAGTATAGCATGTCGTTTTTTTGGACATTTTCGACGTCATTGTATAGCATGTCGTTTTTTTGGACATTTTCGACGTCATGGTATAGCATGTCGTTTTTTTGGACATTTTCGACGTCATAGTATAGCATGTCGTTTTTTTTGGACATTTTCGACGTCATTGTATAGCATGTCGTTTTTTGACATTTTGACGTCATAGTATAGCATGTCGTTTTTTTGGACATTTTCGACGTCATAGTATAGCATGTCGTTTTGGACATTTTCGACGTCATAGTATAGCATGTCGTGTTTCTGGACATTTTCGACGTCATAGTATAGCATGTCGTTTTTTGGACATTTTCGACGTCATAGTATAGCATGTCGTTTTTTTGGACATTTTCGACGTCATAGTATAGCATGTCGTTTTTTTGGACATTTTCGACGTCATAGTATAGCATGTCGGTTTTTGGACATTTTCGACGTCATAGTATAGCATGTCGTTTTTTGGACATTTTCGACGTCATAGTATAGCATGTCGGTTTTTTGGACATTTTCGACGTCATAGTATAGCATGTCGGTTTTTTGGACATTTTCGACGTCATAGTATAGCATGTCGTTTTTTTTGGACATTTTCGTCGTCATAGTGTAGCATGTCGTTTTCTTTTGACATTTTTGACGTCATAGTATAGCATGTCGTTTTTTTGGACATTTTCGACGTCATAGTATAGCATGTCGTTTTTGGACATTTTCGACGTCATAGTATAGCATGTCGTTTTTTTGACATTTTCGACGTCATTGTATAGCATGTCGTTTTTTTGACATTTTCGACGTCATGGTATAGCATGTCGTTTTTTGACATTTTCGACGTCATGGTATAGCATGTCGTTTTTGGACATTTTCGACGTCATAGTATAGCATGTCGTTTTTTTGACATTTTCGACGTCATAGTATAGCATGTCGTTTTTTGGACATTTTCGACGTCATAGTATAGCATGTCGTTTTTTTGGACATTTTCGACGTCATTGTATAGCATGTCGTTTTTTTGGACATTTTCGACGTCATAGTATAGCATGTCGTTTTTGGACATTTTCGACGTCATAGTATAGCATGTCGTTTTTTTGACATTTTCGACGTCATAGTATAGCATGTCGTTTTTTGGACATTTTCGACGTCATAGTATAGCATGTCGTTTTTTTGGACATTTTCGACGTCATTGTATAGCATGTCGTTTTTTTGACATTTTCGACGTCATGGTATAGCATGTCGTTTTTTGACATTTTCGACGTCATTGTATAGCATGTCGTTTTTTTTGGACATTTTCGACGTCATGGTATAGCATGTCGTTTTTTGACATTTTCGACGTCATTGGTATAGCATGTCGTTTTTGGACATTTTCGACGTCATGGTATAGCATGTCGGTTTTTTGACATTTTCGACGTCATAGTATAGCATGTCGTTTTTTGGACATTTTCGACGTCATAGTATAGCATGTCGTTTTTTTGGACATTTTCGACGTCATTGTATAGCATGTCGTTTTTTTTGACATTTTCGACGTCATGGTATAGCATGTCGTTTTTTGACATTTTCGACGTCATGGTATAGCATGTCGTTTTTTTTAGACATTTTCGACGTCATAGTATAGCATGTCGTTTTTTTTGGACATTTTCGTCGTCATAGTGTAGCATGTCGTTTTCTTTTGACATTTTTGACGTCATAGTATAGCATGTCGTTTTTTTGGACATTTTCGACGTCATAGTATAGCATGTCGTTTTTGGACATTTTCGACGTCATAGTATAGCATGTCGTTTTTTTGACATTTTCGACGTCATAGTATAGCATGTCGTTTTTTGGACATTTTCGACGTCATAGTATAGCATGTCGTTTTTTTGGACATTTTCGACGTCATTGTATAGCATGTCGTTTTTTTGACATTTTCGACGTCATGGTATAGCATGTCGTTTTTTGACATTTTCGACGTCATAGTATAGCATGTCGTTTTTTTTGGACATTTTCGACGTCATAGTATAGCATGTCGTTTTTTTTGGACATTTTCGTCGTCATAGTGTAGCATGTCGTTTTCTTTTGACATTTTTGACGTCATAGTATAGCATGTCGTTTTTTTGGACATTTTCGACGTCATAGTATAGCATGTCGTTTTTGGACATTTTCGACGTCATAGTATAGCATGTCGTTTTTTTGACATTTTCGACGTCATAGTATAGCATGTCGTTTTTTGGACATTTTCGACGTCATAGTATAGCATGTCGTTTTTTTGGACATTTTCGACGTCATTGTATAGCATGTCGTTTTTTTGACATTTTCGACGTCATGGTATAGCATGTCGTTTTTTGACATTTTCGACGTCATAGTATAGCATGTCGTTTTTTTTGGACATTTTCGACGTCATTGTATAGCATGTCGTTTTTTTTGACATTTTTGACGTCATAGTATAGCATGTCGTTTTTTTGGACATTTTCGACGTCATAGTATAGCATGTCGTTTTTGGACATTTTCGACGTCATAGTATAGCATGTCGTTTTTTTGACATTTTCGACGTCATAGTATAGCATGTCGTTTTTGGACATTTTCGACGTCATAGTATAGCATGTCGTTTTTTGACATTTTCGACGTCATTGTATAGCATGTCGTTTTTTTAACATTTTCGACGTCATGGTATAGCATGTCGTTTTTTGACATTTTCGACGTCATGGTATAGCATGTCGTTTTTGGACATTTTCGACGTCATAGTATAGCATGTCGTTTTTTTGACATTTTCGACGTCATAGTATAGCATGTCGTTTTTTGGACATTTTCGACGTCATAGTATAGCATGTCGTTTTTTTGGACATTTTCGACGTCATAGTATAGCATGTCGTTTTTTTGGACATTTTCGACGTCATTGTATAGCATGTCGTTTTTTTGGACATTTTCGACGTCATAGTATAGCATGTCGTTTTTGGACATTTTCGACGTCATAGTATAGCATGTCGTTTTTTTTGACATTTTCGACGTCATAGTATAGCATGTCGTTTTTTGGACATTTTCGACGTCATAGTATAGCATGTCGTTTTTTGGACATTTTCGACGTCATTGTATAGCATGTCGTTTTTTTGACATTTTCGACGTCATGGTATAGCATGTCGTTTTTTTGGACATTTTCGACGTCATAGTATAGCATGTCGTTTTTTTTGGACATTTTCGTCGTCATAGTGTAGCATGTCGTTTTCTTTTGACATTTTTGACGTCATAGTATAGCATGTCGTTTTTTTGGACATTTTCGACGTCATAGTATAGCATGTCGTTTTTGGACATTTTCGACGTCATAGTATAGCATGTCGTTTTTTTGACATTTTCGACGTCATAGTATAGCATGTCGTTTTTTGGACATTTTCGACGTCATAGTATAGCATGTCGTTTTTTTGGACATTTTCGACGTCATTGTATAGCATGTCGTTTTTTGACATTTTCGACGTCATGGTATAGCATGTCGTTTTTTGACATTTTCGACGTCATAGTATAGCATGTCGTTTTTTTGGACATTTTCGACGTCATTGTATAGCATGTCGTTTTTTTGACATTTTTGACGTCATAGTATGGCATGTCGTTTTTTGGACATTTTCGACGTCATAGTATAGCATGTCGTTTTTGGACATTTTCGACGTCATTAGTATAGCATGTCGTTTTTTTTGACATTTTCGACGTCATAGTATAGCATGTCGTTTTTGGACATTTTCGACGTCATAGTATAGCATGTCGTTTTTTTGGACATTTTCGACGTCATTGTATAGCATGTCGTTTTTTTGGACATTTTCGACGTCATAGTATAGCATGTCGTTTTTTTTGGACATTTTCGACGTCATAGTATAGCATGTCGTGTTTCTGGACATTTTCGACGTCATAGTATAGCATGTCGGTTTTTTGGACATTTTCGACGTCATAGTATA
>JAXBVF010000217.1:0-15586 GCA_036418095.1 Xiphophorus birchmanni
AATACAAAAAGAGAACCAAGCTCACTCAGATGTAGCTAAACAAACTAGCGTAAAGTTGTAATGCCCTCAGAAATGTTCCACATTTTGAAACATAATGACCCTAAGCATTTTTTTTTATTTTTTACCCCTTCAGGGGGTCATTTTGTGGGCTCTACTGCCCCTTAAATGATAGTAGGCTGACAGGAAACGGGGAAGGAGAGTGGGGAAGACATGCGGCAAATGTCGTCGGGTCCGGGAGTCGAACCTGCGACGGCCGAGTCGAGGACTCAAGGCCTCCAAATACGGGTCCCGCTACCCGCTACGCCACCACGGCACGCCGCCCTAAGCATATTTTAATGAGACAGACCAGGGTGTGAAACTCATTTTCAATTTGGGCCACATTTGGATGTTCTCAAGGTGCCAAAATGCATTGATAAGACCCCTTAAAAAACTTTTACCATATTAATAAACAGTTGCCTCTGCATTTGATATGTATTCAACATCTTTTCACATTGATCACATTCGGATTCCATGATTGCTTTTGTGATTTTTTAATTATTTTGGAGTTACCAGTCATTTAAACTAAATGTTTTGAGTATTTTTGTGGAGAATTTGCAATAAACTCACAGCTATGCATTAGCGCAAAAAAAAGAAAAAAAGACAAAAAAAAAAAAACAATGCAGAGATTTGCTCATTTTTGCGTGAATTTTCGCTATTGCGAAAAATTGGGAGGGAAAGATGGATACAATTTCACATCTGGAGTCTATAAGCCACATTAAAAGATAAGGAGAGCCGACTTTGGCCCCGGGTCCTCGAGTTTGACACATGTTTACTAGACCAACAAAAATCAGTTCAGGGGAAGGAAAAAGGTACTTAGTCTAAATGGTGTAAATAAAAACTAGTTCTTACATTTCCAATCCCAGGTTTCTTAAACATCAATTTTGCAACCCAGAGTAATGTATTGACAGTTACATTTTACTCTAACTTATAAACTAATATATCTGCAATTCCTTCATAAATGTCCAGTAAATCCTTCCTTACCTTGGACTCCTAAAATCGGTTCTTAAATATGCGAGTAAATGTACGATCCTGTCTTCAAACGACATTTCTTCTTCACACACTCAGCAGATTGTTGGCCTGCTGACTTTGGCAGATACATTTGACACCAGGTGGTTTAGAAGTCCAAATGTCTTAAATGAAAACAAGTAAGTCTGGGTTTCTTCTGGTTTCCATGGCAATTCACCATGGCAACTCTAGGAATCAGACAAATTGCTGAATCATTGGAAAAAAAACAAATTTTTTCTTTCATTGGTTGTGTATTTAAATAACAAAAATGTGCACAAGAGGTTTTCAAATGCTGAATTTCATCCAGTTTAACCTGACCTTATGTAAAAATGTCATCCATCTTGTTAAAACACTAATTAACTGCAGTTGAACAATTTTTAGAAAGCTGAGCTCAATTTCGCAAGACAAACCCAGGCCAGATTATAACCAGACATGAAGATATATAGTCATATTCAATAAATAAATAAATTAGTGATTTAAGATTTTAGATCATTTGGGCATCTAAAGTCCAAATGACTTTAGATGGGCACAAAATCTTAGCTCATTTGTGACCAAATGATCTAAAACTTTACACAATTTGCCTTTAGTTTGCAACACAACATAAAGATAACTAATGCAATACATTTTGTGCATTTTTTTCTGGGATAATTAGTTGTAAATATTAAGGTTTATTGGCATTTCAACTTTTCTAACTTCCTCTAACCAGTAGCTGTGCTGCAGGACAAACACTAGCTTCCTGACCAGGAACAGTTAGCTGGGATTTGGTTGCAGGTTTATTGTTGTTATTTTTATATTCAAGTATTTCTACATCAAGGATACCAACACCAACACCTCAGCATATTAAGTTATCCTGTTTAATGTGGGTTTCTTTTTTTAATAAAAAAGAAGCTAAAAATAGTTTCAGTAACAAATCTGACAAACATCTGCATATTGTGTGAACAATACAGACGCCAATCTTTAAAAACTCAAACTTTAAAACCAATTAGGTTAAAATGTTTATTTTGTATTTAGTATTTATTTATTTAGAGTTGCCATTAAAAAAACAAATGTTTTATTAACTTGTAGATACAGCTGAAAAATGTCATAAATAGCGCTATGATGTATTTTTTATTTTCTTGCTGTATTTTTGTCTTTTTTTGTAGTTAGTTTTAGATTTTCTTGTATCATGTTGGCATCGAGTAAGTATTTTACACAAGGAAAATAATTTGCTATCAATTGTATTTTTAATTTATATTTTACAAATTAGACTCTGGGTTGAAAACAGTCTTGAGAGGTTATTTTTGAGCTTTAAAAAAAACTGTGACAAACTTATCTGTCATCTCAAAGTATACCCACATTGGTACACTACAGGTCTTTTCAGTACTGATGAACGATAAGGTTTGTTTGTTTTTTTCTTGCAGTTTGTTGTTTTCTCCTTTGCGGTGAGAGTTACTTCCCACCGAGCGGAAGGAAGGACATGTTTTGTAGTTTTATCTCGATCCAAGACCGTCTCCGCCACATATCACACCCCTATAGGTTAAGCGCCTCAGAGCTCTCCAGCAAGAACCAGGTTGTTTCTGTCCCTTCATCCATCAGCAGGAAACTTTTCCTGAAAAGCGTTTTGCAGATGAGGAGAGTCTGACCGGGTGAGAAATTAGCCTTTGGAAAAAAAAAAAAAAAGAAAAGAAAAGAAATCCTCGCATTAACTCACCTGAATTATCCGTGTTTTTCCTGTTCATCACAAATGCTTGCTTTTTTTCCAGAAATAAATCTCATAATAAGGAGTTAATGGAGAATATCTTTGTGCCTCCGCTGGCTCTCCGCGGGATCTCCGTGAACGGCGGCTCCGCGCGCCACAAGGATGCGCTCCGGCTGGGGATGCCCTTCCACATCGACGCCGCCTACTTCGGCCAGGGGTTCCCCTGCGGGCGGTTGCCCTGCTTCCCCTTCCCGGCGCCCTTCGGCGTGTGCGAGTACTCCTCCTTCGAGCCCGCGTTCATCCAGAAGCGGAACGAGCGCGAGCGGCACCGCGTGCGCTGCGTCAACGAGGGGTACGCGCGCCTCAGAGAGCACCTGCCGCAGGAGTTTGAGGACAAGCGGCTCAGTAAAGTGGAGACGCTGCGAGCGGCCATTGACTACATCAAGCACCTGCAGGGCCTGCTGGAGGCGGACGTCTCCCGGATGGAGATGTCGTTCAATGAGGCGCGCGACTGCGAGGCTCTGCGGCGGAGGACGGAGTGCGGAAGTGACGGAGAGTCCAAAGCTAGCATGAGCGACAGCGGGGACAATGTTTACTGAAGACTTCCACAAACTAAAATATGGTTTAGGTAAAGGGATAATAATAATAAAAAAAGTGTTGAAATTACTTTAATCTGACAAAAAAGGAAAAAAAAAAATCTCAAAACTGAATACATTTATTCAGTTGAGAAAAAATAAAATAGGTTTTAATAATATCACTCAAGATGTGCAACACGTCCACAGCATGACAGATCCTTCACCTTATTTTGTGCTGAGCATGAATTTAATAACATGGCATAAATAATAATGAAAAAATACTTTGTGAGATTTCAGGGGCAGCAGTATTTGTGTGTTTCTTGTTTTACGAAGCAAGTAAATGTATTCAAATTTAAATTTAGGTTTAGAAAAATCCTATGCAACTGGAATTTATATACACAACTGTCCACTGAACCTCTCTAAATGTCGTCTAAAATCTGTTTAAAGTAAAACCTTTCTTTATTAGGCTGTCACATTACCAGGGAATGCCTGGTAGAGTAACAAAAAATAAAAACTATATGCAGATGTATTATGGCAGCGACCTGTCTAATATGCCAAAAGAAGGCTTGGCAAATAGTTAACAAAAACAATCAAAACAAAACTAATTATTAGTAGGCTATCCCTTGTAAATTTTAAAATATGCAAGTATTTTATAGTGTATATGTCATTAAAAAATGTTTTTGATAGGATTGAGACAATATAATGAGGTAAACAAAAATTATTTTATTACAGTTTAAAACATGACATGTTGAAAATTATTTTTAACCCCCTAACAGTGAGAAATATTTTTCCATGTTTAGCTGGCATTTTTTATTTATTTAACTTTGGGGATGAGGTCCAAGTCCAAACCTTCTTACCATCACCTTCATTTTTTATCTCCCTTCACAGTTTCTCTGTCAATTTCATGTGACTTTGACTTTGAAATATCAATATAATTTACAGTCAGGTGTTCAAATTAAAAGTTTTCTGTAGACTTCAATCCGTCAGGGCCTAACTGTGCAATTATGTCAACATCACAACAGAAAAACAAAGAAATTAATATTTTGTGTAGGCTGCAAAATAAACAAATAATAAACTTTTGCTAGTTGCAAACGTTTGTTCAAATTCAGCTAAAACTGTTTTTGTAATATTAAAAAATTATTCCACACAAGAAGGTGGTGCATTTAATCTTCTAAGCAAACTTTAAATTAAAAAAAGTAGGAAAGACAATGCTTTGTCTCTAAGCAGTGCAAAATGTAACTGGAGAGTAAAAGACAAAAAGAGTTAAGATAAAAGTTTTACACTAAATGATTCTTAATGGAATGTTAATTTGTAAGCTTCTTGTTTAATAACGGCTAAATTTGATGGTGTTAAATTATATCTTCAAATTTTGATCAGACATTAATTGAACGTTGTAAGAGTTAAGAGCTGTTGTAAGTGTTGTGGTTGAGAAACTTTACATCTTGTAGCAAGAGTTTAAGTTTGCATCCACCTACAGTTGGCTTAGCTACAGCCCTAATGCTAAATCAACTGTGAAACAAGTTGAGCTCGTTTCCGTGTCACTTAGGTAGAACATATTTACTAATGTTTTATGGTTTAGTCATAAACCAAAAGATGCAAATGCAAAAGGGAAATGATCATAAAAATCTGTAAGAAATGTGAACTGATCTAGTACATTATTAAAATTGGGTGGAACTTGCGCGTGATTTTTATCTGGCAATAAATTACTTCGAGTCAGAAATAGTGATCAGTATCTGCTAAAATAAATTTCATAAAACCAATTATTTTCTTGTTTTTGCTATGTTTTAACACTGTATTTATGTTCAAATGTGGTTCAGAAAATTTGAACGGACCAAATAGACACGACTTTCATCATCTTTGTTTGAACTACATTGTTATTTTCTTTTGCCACTGAGAGAAAACTGACATCGTTTGATTTATATGGGACTGCATATAAATCCTTGTGCTGAAATCCCAATCCAACACCGGCAAAAATAACTATACCTGTTCAATTTCTTCACATTTTGTGAATTTAATGCATTAATATCAATTTTTTGTGACAGACCATCTCCATCTCTGACTCTTTCTTTCGAGTTGGTGTGGTCTTGAAAGGTGAACCTCCGAGCATTGACCTGTGTTTAGCTCCATATTCTCCTTTCCGATTCTCACTACTGTAGTGCCAGACCCGCCGTTTTTTGAAAGAGTAAACAAAACCGTTAATGCAAGTAAAAGGGATTAGGAAAGACCAGCAGAGTGCAGCTCAGGTGAACCGTGCTGTTATGGAACAGCGGCATTGACAGCCTGGAAGCATGACAATCCCTCACCAAAGGTGTTTGGCAGCGCTGTGTACGAATTAGACAGAATAATTAGCGGAGTGCTGGTAGCCCCAGGCTTGACGGTTCAACGGTGCTCTGAAGACCGAAAGCATGAAGCTACTTAAAGGCAAGCCTCCGTCATAATGGATGTTTTTGTTTCCGGATGTGCAATAAGTTGATTGTAATCTGGTTCCTGCCCCGATTTCTTTCTTTCAGGAGGCGCTTCTTTTACATTGCATAGTTTGAGCAGGAGTATTTGGTTTAGTTCCACTTTTTTTTTTTTAGCATCAAGTTATGTCACAGACTGTATAAAAAAAAAAAAAAGATTAATCAAAGTGCTCTTCTCATGCTTGTACAATCAGAGTACAGCAGCGGCGATCTGATCAACCTATCCAAACAAAAGCAGCGACAGAGGGCCACCATAAGCCTTGATGTCAACAAACACTCAGGGAAGATGAGAAGTTGATGGAAAAATTTCGATATGAAAAGCTAAAAATAAAAAACAGACATGTCTGTGCATGGAGCTACTGTCGAAATGGGCAAACAGATGCTGACTCTGATCAGACATCACCATCGGTCTAAAGGCCGTAAACAATCCAACCTTCTTTTCCTGTGCGCACAAAGCTACAGTTGTGCTATGCACCAGAGAAAATTCCTGCAAACGTTAAAGATGACTGCGTGCGATAAGGTTTTATCGGTTGCTGTAAGATCAGTGTGGGACCACCAGAGGAGGTTCCTGCGACGTGTCGGGACAGGGAGCCCTCATGTGGGGACGGAAACGGAAGAACTGGGACCCAAAATGATGCAGGGTACTCTCTACACCTCAGGTAAACAAAAGAAAAAAAACAGCACACCAGTTTGGTGATACCGTGTACTAAAAATGACAGTGTCAGCTGCAAAGAAGGTAATTTTATTCCCCCACCTCCGAAACTACATGAATGGGGAGCAAGATTGAAAAGAATTGAGATTACACTGAAGACATCACAGGAACATGGGATGGCTATGATGAGATCAATAAACACTAAATAAGTGGGGAAAATACACAAATAACTCAAAACACAGGATCCAAAATACAGAAGTCAGGAAAAAGTTAATCACAAAGTGAGTTGGATCATGAGAAACGGCTGTAAAATCAGATTTCATACTGTAGGGTTTGGCTTTTATAAATTGTGAATGACTCACTGGTGAATTTTGCCAACAACATGTCAGGCAAGAAAACCCGTTGGCCAAGGTTAGGATGTTGAAAAGAATACCAGAAAAAAAAGAGTAGGTAGAATTTATAGCAATTTATTCATTTAAATATAGATTTATATATTTACAAATGACTAAGCGTCTCAGAATGAGTCGATCTGGGAGGCGACGGTGTGCGGATCATCTCATTTGAATTCAGGGCCTCAGCAGAATTGCAGATCCTCCAGCTCATCAAGGAGAGCCTCCTTTTCCAGCTCCAACACGGAGATCCGACGGTTCTTCTCACTCACCTTCTACAAGAGGATTTATTTTTAACTTGGTGTGAGAGCATGGACTGAGGAATTGAGAGAAATGAGCTAAAACTTATTCAGCTTTATATTTACCTGAGTCAGTACCGTGTTTCGCCAGCGGAGGTCACTGTCCGCCAGTGGATCACAGAGACAGGGATTGCTGCTGACGTTGGGTTCACTCATTATAGAGCCGAGGGAGCCGTTAACCCGCTGGATGTGTGTGGGGAGGCAGGACCGAGGCTACAGAGAAACAAACACTTCACCACAATTAAAGAGAATAGACCTTATAATGTAAACGATGTAATTATGAAATAATTAGTGAACATTTCGGATGATGAGTTCCTAAATGCAAACGTGCACAATTAAGTTTGTTTTGATGCAACATCATAATTTCCAAACTTGCTTTCTGTTATCTTGAATAGCTATCTTGATAGACAGCTATCCATCTAGCTATCTGTCTAGCTATCCGTCTAGCTATCCGTCTAGCTATCCGTCTAGCTATCCGTCTAGCTATCCGGCTAGCTATCCGGCTAGCTATCCGGCTAGCTATCCGGCTAGCTATCCGGCTAGCTATCTGCCTACCTATACATCTAGCTATCGGGCTGGCTATCTGTCCGTCTAGCTATCCGGCTATCTATCCGTCTAGCTATCCGTCTATCTATCCGTCTAGCTATCTGGCTAGACATATACATCTAGCTATCTGGCTTGCTACTCATCTAGCTATCCGACTAGCTATACATCTAGCTATCTGCCTAGCTATCCGTCTAGCTATCTGTCTAGCTATCTGCCTAGCTATCCGTCTAGCTATCCGGCTGGCTATCTGTCTAGCTATCCGGCTGGCTATCTGTCTAGCTATCCGGCTAGCTATCTGGCTAGATATATCCATCTAGCTATCCGGCTGGCTATCTGCCTATCTATCCATCTAGCTATCCGCCTAGCTATCTGCCTAGCTATCCATCTAGCTATCCGTCTAGCTATCCGGCTAGCTATCTGGCTACCTACCCATCTAGCTATCTGGCTACCTACCCATCTAGCTATCTGGCTAGCTACCCATCTAGCTATCTGGCTAGCTATCCATCTAGCTATCTGGCTAGCTATCCATCTAGCTATCTGGCTAGCTATCCATCTAGCTATCTGGCTAGCTATCCATCTAGCTATCTGGCTAGCTATCCATCTAGCTATCTGGCTAGCTATCCATCTAGCTATCTGTCTAGCTATCTGTCTAGCTATCCGGCTAGCTATCCGGCTAGCTATCCGGCTAGCTATCCATCTAGCTATCCGTCTAGCTATCTGCCTAGCTATCCATCTAGCTATCCGTCTAGCTATCCGTCTAGCTATCCGGCTGGCTATCTGTCTAGCTATCCGGCTAGCTATCCGTCTAGCTATCTGGCTAGCTATCCGGCTAGCTATCCGTCTATCTATCCGTCTAGCTATCTGGCTAGATATATCCATCTAGCTATCCGGCTGGCTATCTGCCTAGCTATCCATCTAGCTATCCGTCTAGCTATCTGCCTAGCTATCCGGCTAGCTATCCGTCTATCTATCCGTCTAGCTATCTGGCTAGACATATACATCTAGCTATCCGGCTGGCTATCTGCCTAGCTATCCATCTAGCTATCCGTCTAGCTATCTGCCTAGCTATCCGGCTAGCTATCCGTCTATCTATCCGTCTAGCTATCTGGCTAGACATATACATCTAGCTCTCTGGCTTGCTACTCATCTAGCTATCCGACTAGCTATCCATCTAGCTATCCGCCTAGCTATCTGCCTAGCTATCCATCTAGCTATCCGTCTAGCTATCCGTCTAGCTATCCGTCTAGCTATCTGCCTAGCTATCCGTCTAGCTATCCGGCTGGCTATCTGTCTAGCTACCCATCTAGCTATCTGTCTAGCTACCCATCTAGCTATCTGTCTAGCTACCCATCTAGCTATCTGTCTAGCTACCCATCTAGCTATCTGGCTAGATACCCATCTAGCTATCTGGCTAGATACCCATCTAGCTATCTGGCTAGCTATCCAAATTACACTTTCAACACGAGGTTTTTGTAGTAGTCCAGAAGCTTTTGGTGCATGTTTTTGCTGGTTATGCAAAAACATATTATTTTATTATTAAATTCTGTTATTTCTTAACAGAATTTAATTGGTTTCCTTGTTTTTAAAGCGTACTATGTAAATTTTTAAAAGGATTAAAATTCTTTGACTGCTTCAGCCAAAGAATTTCAGTCAGTTTCTCGAAACACACAAAGGTCTCTAAGTTTCAACCATAAATCTGTTGATCTTAAGTTAAGCCATAAGAGTTTTGAGATAGTCCCTCATCATTGTTTTATTATTTTTTTCAGTGCTAGTTTAGCTCAATTGTTGTCTCATCTGATCAAGACATTTGGGCTTGTCCGTGTGGGCAGCTGGACAAGCCCGGTGATAGTTTTTGTTTTTCTAACAACGTCTTTCCAATGCTATACATGAAACGAAAAATAAATGTCCAGTTCATTCTCAGCCCGACTCATCCACCGTTTGTTTTCTCAACAGCGCATGACCCTGTACCTCTGCTGCACGTTTGTGGTAAGCGCCGGTGCTGTATCTGGTCTCAACGCACCGCAGAGCCCTGTTCTCCTCGAGCCGCTGGAAGTACCACAGCCGACCCTTCTCCAGAACCTCCAGACCCGACCACAGAGCATCCTTCTCCTGTTCCAGGTCCTTCATTCGCTTAATCTAGTAGAAAGAAGAATCAAAATGTAGAAACTCTTCATTTGGATGGCAGTTTTACTACAAATTTCATGAATAGTAATCAGAACCACACTATTATTCTTACGTCCAGTGGTACTGGAGTGTTTGGTAGAAAAGGATTCAAATATATATCACAAGAAGATAATGAACTGATGTACAACGTACTGAGGTCACTTTAATATTTAAAAAGTAATTAAAACTATGACGAAACGGAAAAACATCAGAAAATATGAACAATAGTAACAACGTAAGCACATCTGAAAATATTGAGTCTCCCCAATTGTACAGAAGTCTAAATGAGGAACTTTGCAGAACAAACTGGACATGTGGGGATTTGTCACTCAGACAAATTACACCAAAATGGAAATGCTGACTGATGATAGGAGGAAAAAAAATAATAATACGTTACAATGTGGACTCGGGTCTAAAGGAGCAAAATTACAGGCTCAGAATGTACCAGAAAAATAGGAGCTTTTACCATGATTATCACTTGTGTCCCACAAGTGCTAAATAATAACGTTTTTACATATATAGACAAACACCAATCACACTCTGAGCAGCCTTGTGCAAAAACCCTTCATCACAACGTTACATCACGCTAACATAAGGTTTTATTTCACAGATTTGGCTCCAGGCACACATGCTGATGTATTTATGGACACACACACAAAAAAAAAGTAAATAAATCAATGGAGGTTTCAAGGACAGTTCGCTGTTGGCCACTGTGGTCCTGTAATGACAGCAGTGTGTTTTTGCTCCAAACAATCGATACATAACTTTAGGTTTTTTCCGATGTTCTGTCACTTTCCATAATAATGGATTGAATTTGTGTCATAATCACGCTTCAGGGTCCAGCATTAGGTTAGACCCAATGGATTCTTATTTTCTATGAGACTGAACTTCTTGGGAAATCCTTAAAATACTACCCCCCCCCCACACACACAAAAAATACATCCAAAGTGATAAAAATACCCAAGCCCTTTAAATCCTCAGGGCCAGTGCCGTTGCCATAACAGTTGCTAGAGTCCATCCCTGTCTGGACTGGCTCCAAAGTTTCAGCGTTCGCCAGCTTTTCAAACCAGTTCCTAACAAGAAGAGCAAGTGTTACTAACCTAAAGTAACTGGGTGAGATTTAGGGTGTTTTCTGTACTGCAACAAGTTCAACTTGAATCCTTCCAGAGAGGAGGACCCACATGCAACAACAAGGACGTGGACAACTCAGTCATAAAACTAGAGTAAAGCTAACGCTACCACCTAAGGTAGATATGAAGCTAACTAACTGTCTCACTTAGTTTGAGCAGCCAAAACTATGCCTTTCTAACTAACTCTTCCATATTTACATTTAGCTTATTTGTATGCTTTAAATACATAGATTTGAAAACACTGACGACACCAATCAGAAGGTAAATATAGAGGAAAGATTTGAAGAAGTTTACCGGGAAGATTTTGAAGCAAACAACACTACTGGACTTTAAAAACATAAATCTGACACATTCTTTCTCTCATTATTGTGACATTTAACAAATACAAACTATTTGAGTAATTCTAACTAAAATGGCTAGATTTTAGTTAGAGAAACTAACAAGAATTAGTTTTTAGCTCTAAAACAAAAGCAATTCGACTTCAGTTAGTCAGAAGAAAATGTTTGCTTGTCTTTTTATTCAGTGTCAATGACAATAAACTTCTGGTTTCAACTTTATGCATTTCATGTGTTGTTGAATTTCTTTGAGTCACGGCATGGAGTGCTGCTTTTTGCAAACTTAGCCTACTTCGTGTCGTCAGACAGGCGCTGTTTAAGTGATTTTTTGATTCTGCAATTCAAGCAATGATCAGACCTGGGTGTGGCTAGTACAGCTGATCTAAAACAATGTGATTAATTACAATTAATTCAACAGTAAAATGATTTTAGTTTGACAACTTTGCGTCATATAAAAACTGCATTTAGCATTTATTAAGATTATATTTGTCTGAAATGGGTAAAAAAGAAATGCATTCACAGAAGTTATTTATCCATAATCAGGACCCTATCTGAGTTTAAAGGCGAACTAACATCTTGCAGCCACTCTTGAAGCGTATGTGACAGCTGCTTCTCCAGAGAGACATATAGTTAGATAATATGTGCTAAATTCCAAGCTTTGGGAAAAAGTCAAGAAAATGTACCGCAGCGAAATGCATCAACTTTGTGACACTTTTATGGACTCCAGAGGAAGTAAATTGTTATCTAGTCATCACGTCTGACCATAAAACACACACAACATACACATACAGGCCCTCACCCATAGGTAGAAGTGAAGGGCCTCCTGGCTGTGAAGGCTGGTCCTCAGTGGGATGATGACTACGGTGTAGGAGCCAGAGGCGGAGAGACGACAGGCCATGGAGAGGAGGTCACGAACTGAGGGCTACCCCATACAGCTGCCTGCACCTCCTACAACAAACCACTGAGCTACACTGGTTTGTTTCAGAGAAAGAGTGAGTGTGTGTTTGCTTGAGAGACACACACACACACGGAGAAAAAGGGAGAGTGAGAGAGGAAGAGAGAGAGAGAGGGGAAAAAGCAGAAGGACGCACAGGCACCACGGTGCCCCGAGGGCGAGGTAAATTCCTCATGTCACTGTTATGACTGGTTCATCAGCAGGGTGGAGAGCGCCCGAGCGAATGCAACAGAAAACACAACAGTATAAAAAAATATAAAAATTAGAGCAGGAAACATGAAAGGTGGCAGATTTCTAAGGGTGTGGACTGGTGTGGTTTGGAGCCTCAGTGTCACTCCTGGATTTAAATCAAAACTCCACTGAGGCTGGAAAACGAGTCTCGGTCTCTTGTATCCGTCTTCCTCTGTTTAAGGACTGGCAGACGTTTCCAAGTATCGCATGAAGCATTCCCGCTCCGGTGCCGCTGAATGAAAACAGCACATGTAACTGGTTTCTTATTTTAATGCGCCTTCTGTCCCGACATGCTTCCAGGAATGCGACACAACCTGAGGAGGAAAAGGGTACAGAATACAACATGTAGATACTGTATATGTTTATATTGTTTTGAACATGAACTCAGAACAGAAAGTACAGAAGATTTTACTCACCTGCAATAACATCTGAGGATGAAACAACAACAAAAAACAAACTGTTTCTTATTGGTGGCTGAAGTGAGATTTGACCGACCGTTTCCTCGACTCTTCATAGTTCATTTAGTTCATACCGTCATGGTACCTTTACACGGTTCCTGCAGATTTGTCCACATCCCAAAGATGCTCTGTTGGAGTGACATTTAATGACTGCATGGTTTGGACTACAGTGAACTCATAGCCATGTTCAAGCAAAATTAGCAATTTAAGGTAAGGAGCAACTAAAATATTTTAAAAGTCTATTTGCACTAGTTTGTAATCTCGGAATAGTTTAAAATAACATCTGAAGAGCGTTATTTTAACAAGAATAAACACAACAGTCACAAGACTGCCAAGTATCCGTGCGTTCCCTGCTTTTCACCGATTGACCCCTACGGAAAAGCACCAGCGCCCCCTGCTGGATGTGGATGTCAAGCTGCTGCATGTTAATCAGTGGATGTTGATCTGTACATCTGAAAACACATTACAAGAATGTTCACATCATCTTCCAAATAAGCTGCACATTCAGCATTAAGTACATTTAATGTTACAAAGGTTGAGCAAGTTTCTACTGACAGTTAAACATGTTAACACGTCTCTCTTTTTGCAGGGCGTTCCACTATTACACACAGTTTACTGCAAATACATTTTAATCGTCTCTGAAATTTTATAGGCAATTTTGAGTCCGTTAAAGCTGCAGCTCTGGCTGTCGACCAGCAGGGGGAGCAGTGGGCCTTGCTTGTTGAAGGCAGCAAACTTCCACAGCGGCTGTTTTCTAAAGGAATGTAAAGGCTATGACTTCTGTGAAACACCAGGTGGCGCAACACAGTGACAACACAGTTGGGTTGAGCCTCTCTGGTCAGACCAGACAGTTTTAAAAACGTGCTTAAATGTGAAAACATACAAAATTAAAGCAATTAAAATAAATAAAAAAAAGATAAAAAATTTCAACTTCACATACAGACACTTACCATTTAGACTTATTGAAATCACCTTCACTGTTTGTTACATTACAGGTACCATTTTGTTTCCTTTATTTTATGGGGAAAATCAGCAAATAGTAACATTTTATTCTAAAAAAAACAAACAAAAAACAAAAGAAATCGACAAAGTGTGTTCATCCCTTTATGACGTTTGTAGAACTTCTTACCAGCTGAAATAGATTGAATCTCATCTACTCTTTTTTTTGCAAAACAGCTCAAGCACAGATTTTAAATCAAATTTACATCTGAACTTTGACTAGGTCATTCTGTCTTGTGAATGTGCTTTAATCTAAACAGTTACATTGGTTATAATGACCTTGCCTCTTAAGGGTCTTTTTCTGCAAGATGGTGGGATGTTCATTTAGAAATGACACAGTTTAAGATATATATATTTTTAAAATAATTCTTTCAGTATAATTCAGCGTAATCAGCTTCCTTGAGATTCATTTGTGAGTTATTTAATCCCAGTGTAGGTGGATGCTAGTTGCTACTTATAAAGTACTTTAAAGTACATCTAGTTTTCAAATTCTTTTACGTTCGGTTGAACAAATTTATTCTGTTTTAAAAACAGGATTTGGGTTATTTTCTTCCAAGGCGCCTCCTATATTTAGCAGGGTTTAATAAATTAAATAAAAGCTGATTTGGGTGCAGCAAGCTCAGTTTCTCAGTAAAAGTCTCTGGGTAGACACGGCTCTGCCGATAAAAGTTGGATTCTAATCAAACAACTACTTTTAAGTTCAAGTTTATCTGCACAAGCACATTTCAGCGACGAGGCAGTTCAAAGTTCTTCGCGCTGTCAAAACATCGTACAGTCACCAGTTGTGGAAGGAACGATACTTTTTGACAAATGCCATCTTCAAAACCATCAAAGCACATCAAAGATTTTAACCTTGATTCAAAGGAAATCAGTGGTTCGGCTGCTCTGCAGTTTTCTGGAGGTTTGTTCCAGATTTGTGGTGCACTTTAACACTTTCAACTGCAAGAACAGTAATAATTTGATTCTCAGTAAAAAAAAAAAAAAAAAAAAAGTTAAATAAATCTGTGTCATTCTTGAATTGCAGTTGGGCACCACAGAAATCAGTTCAAGTGCCACAAACACTCGTGCTTTAGACTGCAGTTGGATGTCATTTTTTTATTTGGTTTGTCAGAATAAAAGGGGTGAGATACAAACATTTTGCAGAGGTTTTGGCTATAAGGGGACAGAATTTACTCCCTGCGGAGAAGGACGAGCCGCGCTCTGTGTCAGCGTCCCGGGGATAGAGCCTGCAGGAACGGACCCATGACTCCGTTACATCACGAGACGTGTGATCCCCCCTAAATCACGGCCTAAAGCTCCATGAGCTCATTGTTTCAATCCCCAACAAAATGGGGATTGCTGTGTCCCCATTTGGAAGCCCATTGCAGCTGGTCAGAGTGGATTTCTGGGCGGGTCAAATAATAAAACGAGTCTTTATGTAAATATCCCGTCCAACAAGAAGCAGCGTCTCGTTCTGGCCGTTCCTGTAGCTGCTGCAGATGTGCAGCATGCAGATTTGGAGTCATTTTCCACTCTTGGGCCCCTGCATAAAGAGGAAGTTACCTAAATATCGCATTAAACTGAGCGACTATATTTACAGCTTAGTTAGTAGTGGTAGTAGTAATCTGAACACGCATCAGTAGAAGGGGGAAGGTTGTGATAGGAGCCCTACAGTGAGACACTTCCACTTC
>JAXBVF010000218.1:0-15064 GCA_036418095.1 Xiphophorus birchmanni
AATTTAGTCATAGAATAGCATGTCGTCCAAAACGTGAAAAATTTAGTCATAGTATAGCATGTCGTCCAAAACGTGAAAAATATAGTCATAGTATAGTATGACGACGAAAATGTGAAAATTTAGTCATAGTATAGCATGACGTCCAAAACGTGAAAATTTAGTCATAGTACAGAATGACGTCCAAAACGTGAAAATTTAGTCATAGTATAGTATGACGACGAAAACGTGAAAAATTTAGTCATAGTTTAGTATGACATCCAAAACGTGAAAATTTAGTCATAGTATAGTATGACGTCCAAAACGTGAAAATTTAGTCATAGTATAGTATGAAGTCCAAAACGTGAAAATTTAGTCATAGTATAGTATGAAGTCCAAAACGTGAAAATTTAGTCATAGTATAGTATGACGTCCAAAACGTGAAAATTTAGTCATAGTATAGTATGACGACGAAAACGTGAAAAATTTAGTCATAGTTTAGTATGACATCCAAAACCTGAAAATTTAGTCATAGTATAGTATGTCGTCCAAAATGTGAAAAGTTTAGTCATAGTATATTATGACGTCCAAAACGTGAAAATTTAGTCATAGTTTAGTATGACGTCCAAAACGTGAAAATTTAGTCATAGTTTAGTATGACGTCCAGAACGTGAAAATTTAGTCATAGTATAGTATGACGACGAAAACGTGAAAATTTAGTCATAGTATAGTATGACGACGAAAACGTGAAAAATTTAGTCATAGTTTAGTATGACATCCAAAACGTGAAAATTTAGTCATACTATAGTATGACGACGAAAACGTGAACAATTTAGTCATAGTACAGTATGACGTCCAAAACGTGAAAATTTAGTCATAGTATAGTATGACGACGAAAACGTGAAAAATTTAGTCATAGTATAGTATGTCGTCCAAAACGTGAAAAATTAGTCATAGTATAGTATGACGTCCAAAACGTGAAAATTTAGTCATAGTATAATATGACGCCCAAAACGTGAAAATTTAGTCATAGAATAGTATGACGTCCAAAACGTGAAAATTTAGTCATAGAATAGCATGTCGTCCAAAACGTGAAAAATTTAGTCATAGTATAGCATGTCGTCCAAAATGTGAAAAGTTTAGTCATAGTATATTATGACGTCCAAAACGTGAAAATTTAGTCATAGTTTAGTATGACATCCAAAACGTGAAAATTTAGTCATAGTATAGTATGACGACGAAAATGTGAAAAGTTTAGTCATAGTATATTATGACGTCCAAAACGTGAAAATTTAGTCATAGTTTAGTATGATGTCCAAAACGTGAAAATTTAGTCATAGTTTAGTATGACGTCCAAAACGTGAAAATTTAGTCATAGTATAGTATGACGACGAAAATGTGAAAATTTAGTCATAGTATAGCATGACGTCCAAAACGTGAAAATTTAGTCATAGTACAGAATGACGTCCAAAACGTGAAAATTTAGTCATAGTTTAGTATGACGTCCAAAACGTGAAAATTTAGTCATAGTATAGTATGACGACGAAAACGTGAAAAATTTAGTCATAGTACAGTATGACGTCCAAAACGTGAAAATTTAGTCATAGTATAGTATGACGACGAAAACGTGAAAAATTTAGTCATAGTATAGTATGTCGTCCAAAACGTGAAAAATTTAGTCATAGTATAGTATGACATCCAAAACGTGAAAATTTAGTCATAGTATAGTATGACGACGAAAATGTGAAAATTTAGTCATAGGATAGCATGACGTCCAAAACGTGAAAATTTAGTGATAGTACAGAATGACGTCCAAAACGTGAAAATTTAGTCATAGTATAGTATGACGACGAAAACGTGAAAAATTTAGTCATAGTTTAGTATGACGTCCAAAACGTGAAAATTTAGTCATAGTATAGTATGAAGTCCAAAACGTGAAAATTTAGTCATAGTATAGTATGACGTCCAAAACGTGAAAATTTAGTCATAGTATAGTATGACGACGAAAACGTGAAAAATTTAGTCATAGTTTAGTATGACATCCAAAACGTGAAAATTTAGTCATAGTATAGTATGACGACGAAAACGTGAAAAATTTAGTCATAGTACAGTATGACGTCCAAAACGTGAAAATTTAGTCATAGTATAGTATGACGACGAAAACGTGAAAAATTAAGTCATAGTACAGTATGACGTCCAAAACGTGAAAATTTAGTCATAGTATAGCATGTCGTCCAAAACGTGAAAAATTTAGTCATAGTATAGCATGTCGTCCAAAATGTGAAAAGTTTAGTCATAGTATATTATGACGTCCAAAACGTGAAAATTTAGTCATAGTTTAGTATGACGTCCAAAACGTGAAAATTTAGTCATAGTTTAGTATGACGTCCAGAACGTGAAAATTTAGTCATAGTATAGTATGACGACGAAAACGTGAAAATTTAGTCATAGTATAGTATGTCGTCCAAAACGTGAAAAATATAGTCATAGTATAGTATGACGACGAAAATGTGAAAATTTAGTCATAGTATAGCATGACGTCCAAAACGTGAAAATTTAGTCATAGTACAGAATGACGTCCAAAACGTGAAAATTTAGTCATAGTATAGTATGACGACGAAAACGTGAAAAATTTAGTCATAGTTTAGTATGACATCCAAAACGTGAAAATTTAGTCATACTATAGTATGACGACGAAAACGTGAAAAATTTAGTCATAGTATAGTATGTCGTCCAAAACGTGAAAAATTTAGTCATAGTATAGTATGACGACGAAAACGTGAAAATTTAGTCATAGTAAAGTATGACATCCAAAACGTGAAAATTTAGTCATAGTATAGTATGTCGTCCAAAACGTGAAAAATATAGTCATAGTATAGTATGACGACGAAAATGTGAAAATTTAGTCATAGTATAGCATGACGTCCAAAACGTGAAAATTTAGTCATAGTACAGTATGACGTCCAAAACGTGAAAATTTAGTCATAGTATAGTATGTCGTCCAAAACGTGAAAATTTAGTGATAGTACAGAATGACGTCCAAAACGTGAAAATTTAGTCATAGTATAGTATGACGACGAAAACGTGAAAAATTTAGTCATAGTTTAGTATGACGTCCAAAACGTGAAAATTTAGTCATAGTATAGTATGAAGTCCAAAACGTGAAAATTTTGTCATAGTATAGTATGACGTCCAAAACGTGAAAATTTAGTCATAGTATAGTATGATGACGAAAACGTGAAAAATTTAGTCATAGTTTAGTATGACATCCAAAACGTGAAAATTTAGTCATAGTATAGTATGACGACGAAAACGTGAAAAATTTAGTCATAGTACAGTATGACGTCCAAAACGTGAAAATTTAGTCATAGTATAGTATGACGACGAAAACGTGAAAAATTAAGTCATAGTACAGTATGACGTCCAAAACGTGAAAATTTAGTCATAGTATAGCATGTCGTCCAAAACGTGAAAAATTTAGTCATAGTATAGCATGTCGTCCAAAATGTGAAAAGTTTAGTCATAGTATATTATGACGTCCAAAACGTGAAAATTTAGTCATAGTTTAGTATGACGTCCAAAACGTGAAAATTTAGTCATAGTTTAGTATGACGTCCAGAACGTGAAAATTTAGTCATAGTATAGTATGACGACGAAAACGTGAAAATTTAGTCATAGTATAGTATGTCGTCCAAAACGTGAAAAATATAGTCATAGTATAGTATGACGACGAAAATGTGAAAATTTAGTCATAGTATAGCATGACGTCCAAAACGTGAAAATTTAGTCATAGTACAGAATGACGTCCAAAACGTGAAAATTTAGTCATAGTATAGTATGACGACGAAAACGTGAAAAATTTAGTCATAGTTTAGTATGACGTCCAAAACGTGAAAATTTAGTCATAGTTTAGTATGACGTCCAGAACGTGAAAATTTAGTCATAGTATAGTATGACGACGAAAACGTGAAAATTTAGTCATAGTATAGTATGTCGTCCAAAACGTGAAAAATATAGTCATAGTATAGTATGACGACGAAAATGTGAAAATTTAGTCATAGTATAGCATGACGTCCAAAACGTGAAAATTTAGTCATAGTACAGAATGACGTCCAAAACGTGAAAATTTAGTCATAGTATAGTATGACGACGAAAACGTGAAAAATTTAGTCATAGTTTAGTATGACATCCAAAACGTGAAAATTTAGTCATACTATAGTATGACGACGAAAACGTGAAAAATTTAGTCATAGTATAGTATGTCGTCCAAAACGTGAAAAATTTAGTCATAGTATAGTATGACGACGAAAACGTGAAAATTTAGTCATAGTAAAGTATGACATCCAAAACGTGAAAATTTAGTCATAGTATAGTATGTCGTCCAAAACGTGAAAAATATAGTCATAGTATAGTATGACGACGAAAATGTGAAAATTTAGTCATAGTATAGCATGACGTCCAAAACGTGAAAATTTAGTCATAGTACAGTATGACGTCCAAAACGTGAAAATTTAGTCATAGTATAGTATGTCGTCCAAAACGTGAAAATTTAGTGATAGTACAGAATGACGTCCAAAACGTGAAAATTTAGTCATAGTATAGTATGACGACGAAAACGTGAAAAATTTAGTCATAGTTTAGTATGACGTCCAAAACGTGAAAATTTAGTCATAGTATAGTATGAAGTCCAAAACGTGAAAATTTAGTCATAGTATAGTATGACGTCCAAAACGTGAAAATTTAGTCATAGTATAGTATGACGACGAAAACGTGAAAAATTTAGTCATAGTTTAGTATGACATCCAAAACGTGAAAATTTAGTCATAGTATAGTATGACGACGAAAACGTGAAAAATTTAGTCATAGTACAGTATGACGTCCAAAACGTGAAAATTTAGTCATAGTATAGTATGACGACGAAAACGTGAAAAATTAAGTCATAGTACAGTATGACGTCCAAAACGTGAAAATTTAGTCATAGTATAGCATGTCGTCCAAAACGTGAAAAATTTAGTCATAGTATAGCATGTCGTCCAAAATGTGAAAAGTTTAGTCATAGTATATTATGACGTCCAAAACGTGAAAATTTAGTCATAGTTTAGTATGACGTCCAAAACGTGAAAATTTAGTCATAGTTTAGTATGACGTCCAGAACGTGAAAATTTAGTCATAGTATAGTATGACGACGAAAACGTGAAAATTTAGTCATAGTATAATATGTCGTCCAAAACGTGAAAAATATAGTCATAGTATAGTATGACGACGAAAATGTGAAAATTTAGTCATAGTATAGCATGACGTCCAAAACGTGAAAATTTAGTCATAGTACAGAATGACGTCCAAAACGTGAAAATTTAGTCATAGTATAGTATGACGACGAAAACGTGAAAAATTTAGTCATAGTTTAGTATGACATCCAAAACGTGAAAATTTAGTCATACTATACTATGACGACGAAAACGTGAAAAATTTAGTCATAGTATAGTATGTCGTCCAAAACGTGAAAAATTTAGTCATAGTATAGTATGACGACGAAAACGTGAAAATTTAGTCATAGTAAAGTATGACATCCAAAACGTGAAAATTTAGTCATAGTATAGTATGTCGTCCAAAACGTGAAAAATATAGTCATAGTATAGTATGACGACGAAAATGTGAAAATTTAGTCATAGTATAGCATGACGTCCAAAACGTGAAAATTTAGTCATAGTACAGTATGACGTCCAAAACGTGAAAATTTAGTCATAGTATAGTATGTCGTCCAAAACGTGAAAAATTTAGTCATAGTATAGTATGACGTCCAAAACGTGAAAAATTTAGTCATAGTATAGTATGACGTCCAAAACGTGAAAATTTAGTCATAGTATAGCATGTCGTCCAAAACGTGAAAAATGTAGTCATAGTATAGCATGTCGTCCAAAACGTGAAAAATTTAGTCATAGTATAGCTTGTCGTCCAAAACGTGAAAATTTAGTCATAGTATATATAGTATGACGTCCAAAACGTGAAAATTTAGTCATAGTATAGTATGTCGTCCAAAACGTGAAAAATTTAGTCATAGTATAGCATGTCGTCCAAAACGTGAAAATTTAGTCATAGTATAGTATGACGTCCAAAACGTGAAAATTTAGTCATAGTATAGTATGACGTCCAAAACGTGAAAATTTAGTCATAGTATAGTATGACGACGAAAACGTGAAAATTTAGTCATAGTATAGTATGTCGTCCAAAACGTAAAAAATTTAGTCATAGTATAGCATGTCGTCCAAAACATGAAAAATATAGTCATAGTATAGTATGACGTCCAAAACGTGAAAATTTAGTCATAGTATAGTATGACGTCCAAAACGTGAAAATTTAGTCATAGTATAATATGACGCCCAAAACGTGAAAATTTAGTCATAGAATAGTATGACGTCCAAAACGTGAAAATTTAGTCATAGTATAGCATGTCGTCCAAAACGTGAAAAATTTAGTCATAGTATAGCATGTCGTCCAAAATGTGAAAAGTTTAGTCATAGTATATTATGACGTCCAAAACGTGAAAATTTAGTCATAGTTTAGTATGACGTCCAAAACGTGAAAATTTAGTCATAGTATAGTATGACGACGAAAACGTGAAAAATTTAGTCATAGTACAGTATGACGTCCAAAACGTGAAAATTTAGTCATAGTATAGTATGACGACGAAAACGTGAAAAATTTAGTCATAGTATAGTATGTCGTCCAAAACGTGAAAAATTTAGTCATAGTATAGTATGACATCCAAAACGTGAAAATTTAGTCATAGTATAGTATGACGACGAAAATGTGAAAATTTAGTCATAGGATAGCATGACGTCCAAAACGTGAAAATTTAGTGATAGTACAGAATGACGTCCAAAACGTGAAAATTTAGTCATAGTATAGTATGACGACGAAAACGTGAAAAATTTAGTCATAGTTTAGTATGACATCCAAAACGTGAAAATTTAGTCATAGTATAGTATGACGTCCAAAACGTGAAAATTTAGTCATAGTATAGTATGAAGTCCAAAACGTGAAAATTTAGTCATAGTATAGTATGACGTCCAAAACGTGAAAATTTAGTCATAGTATAGTATGACGACGAAAACGTGAAAAATTTAGTCATAGTTTAGTATGACATCCAAAACGTGAAAATTTAGTCATAGTATAGTATGACGACGAAAACGTGAAAAATTTAGTCATAGTACAGTATGACGTCCAAAACGTGAAAATTTAGTCATAGTATAGTATGACGACGAAAACGTGAAAAATTAAGTCATAGTACAGTATGACGTCCAAAACGTGAAAATTTAGTCATAGTATAGCATGTCGTCCAAAACGTGAAAAATTTAGTCATAGTATAGCATGTCGTCCAAAATGTGAAAAGTTTAGTCATAGTATATTATGACGTCCAAAACGTGAAAATTTAGTCATAGTTTAGTATGACGTCCAAAACGTGAAAATTTAGTCATAGTTTAGTATGACGTCCAGAACGTGAAAATTTAGTCATAGTATAGTATGACGACGAAAACGTGAAAATTTAGTCATAGTATAGTATGTCGTCCAAAACGTGAAAAATATAGTCATAGTATAGTATGACGACGAAAATGTGAAAATTTAGTCATAGTATAGCATGACGTCCAAAACGTGAAAATTTAGTCATAGTACAGAATGACGTCCAAAACGTGAAAATTTAGTCATAGTATAGTATGACGACGAAAACGTGAAAAATTTAGTCATAGTTTAGTATGACATCCAAAACGTGAAAATTTAGTCATACTATACTATGACGACGAAAACGTGAAAAATTTAGTCATAGTATAGTATGTCGTCCAAAACGTGAAAAATTTAGTCATAGTATAGTATGACGACGAAAACGTGAAAATTTAGTCATAGTAAAGTATGACATCCAAAACGTGAAAATTTAGTCATAGTATAGTATGTCGTCCAAAACGTGAAAAATATAGTCATAGTATAGTATGAC
Source organism: Xiphophorus birchmanni (assembly GCA_036418095.1). NCBI lineage: Eukaryota > Metazoa > Chordata > Actinopteri > Cyprinodontiformes > Poeciliidae > Xiphophorus > Xiphophorus birchmanni. The sequence goes on from JAXBVF010000218.1 coordinate 7,967, forward strand.
GACGAAAATGTGAAAATTTAGTCATAGTATAGCATGACGTCCAAAACGTGAAAATTTAGTCATAGTACAGTATGACGTCCAAAACGTGAAAATTTAGTCATAGTATAGTATGTCGTCCAAAACGTGAAAAATTTAGTCATAGTATAGTATGACGTCCAAAACGTGAAAAATTTAGTCATAGTATAGTATGACGTCCAAAACGTGAAAATTTAGTCATAGTATAGCATGTCGTCCAAAACGTGAAAAATGTAGTCATAGTATAGCATGTCGTCCAAAACGTGAAAAATTTAGTCATAGTATAGCTTGTCGTCCAAAACGTGAAAATTTAGTCATAGTATATATAGTATGACGTCCAAAACGTGAAAATTTAGTCATAGTATAGTATGTCGTCCAAAACGTGAAAAATTTAGTCATAGTATAGCATGTCGTCCAAAACGTGAAAATTTAGTCATAGTATAGTATGACGTCCAAAACGTGAAAATTTAGTCATAGTATAGTATGACGTCCAAAACGTGAAAATTTAGTCATAGTATAGTATGACGACGAAAACGTGAAAATTTAGTCATAGTATAGTATGTCGTCCAAAACGTAAAAAATTTAGTCATAGTATAGCATGTCGTCCAAAACATGAAAAATATAGTCATAGTATAGTATGACGTCCAAAACGTGAAAATTTAGTCATAGTATAGTATGACGTCCAAAACGTGAAAATTTAGTCATAGTATAATATGACGCCCAAAACGTGAAAATTTAGTCATAGAATAGTATGACGTCCAAAACGTGAAAATTTAGTCATAGTATAGCATGTCGTCCAAAACGTGAAAAATTTAGTCATAGTATAATAGCATGTCGTCCAAAATGTGAAAAGTTTAGTCATAGTATATTATGACGTCCAAAACGTGAAAATTTAGTCATAGTTTAGTATGACGTCCAAAACGTGAAAATTTAGTCATAGTATAGTATGACGACGAAAATGTGAAAAGTTTAGTCATAGTATATTATGACGTCCAAAACGTGAAAATTTAGTCATAGTTTAGTATGACGTCCAAAACGTGAAAATTTAGTCATAGTTTAGTATGACGTCCAAAACGTGAAAATTTAGTCATAGTATAGTATGACGACGAAAATGTGAAAATTTAGTCATAGTATAGCATGACGTCCAAAACGTGAAAATTTAGTCATAGTACAGAATGACGTCCAAAACGTGAAAATTTAGTCATAGTTTAGTATGACGTCCAAAACGTGAAAATTTAGTCATAGTATAGTATGACGACGAAAACGTGAAAAATTTAGTCATAGTACAGTATGACGTCCAAAACGTGAAAATTTAGTCATAGTATAGTATGACGACGAAAACGTGAAAAATTTAGTCATAGTATAGTATGTCGTCCAAAACGTGAAAAATTTAGTCATAGTATAGTATGACATCCAAAACGTGAAAATTTAGTCATAGTATAGTATGTCGTCCAAAACGTGAAAAATATAGTCATAGTATAGTATGACGACGAAAATGTGAAAATTTAGTCATAGTATAGCATGACGTCCAAAACGTGAAAATTTAGTGATAGTACAGAATGACGTCCAAAACGTGAAAATTTAGTCATAGTATAGTATGACGTCCAAAACGTGAAAATTTAGTCATAGTATAGTATGAAGTCCAAAACGTGAAAATTTAGTCATAGTATAGTATGACGTCCAAAACGTGAAAATTTAGTCATAGTATAGTATGACGACGAAAACGTGAAAAATTTAGTCATAGTTTAGTATGACATCCAAAACGTGAAAATTTAGTCATAGTATAGTATGACGACGAAAACGTGAAAAATTTAGTCATAGTACAGTATGACGTCCAAAACGTGAAAATTTAGTCATAGTATAGTATGACGACGAAAACGTGAAAAATTTAGTCATAGTACAGTATGACGTCCAAAACGTGAAAATTTAGTCATAGTATAGCATGTCGTCCAAAACGTGAAAAATTTAGTCATAGTATAGCATGTCGTCCAAAATGTGAAAAGTTTAGTCATAGTATATTATGACGTCCAAAACGTGAAAATTTAGTCATAGTTTAGTATGACGTCCAAAACGTGAAAATTTAGTCATAGTTTAGTATGACGTCCAGAACGTGAAAATTTAGTCATAGTATAGTATGACGACGAAAACGTGAAAATTTAGTCATAGTATAGTATGTCGTCCAAAACGTGAAAAATATAGTCATAGTATAGTATGACGACAAAAATGTGAAAATTTAGTCATAGTATAGCATGACGTCCAAAACGTGAAAATTTAGTCATAGTACAGAATGACGTCCAAAACGTGAAAATTTAGTCATAGTATAGTATGACGACGAAAACGTGAAAAATTTAGTCATAGTTTAAAGTATGACATCCAAAACGTGAAAATTTAGTCATACTATAGTATGACGACGAAAACGTGAAAAATTTAGTCATAGTACAGTATGACGTCCAAAACGTGAAAATTTAGTCATAGTATAGTATGACGATGAAAACGTGAAAATTTAGTCATAGTAAAGTATGACATCCAAAACGTGAAAATTTAGTCATAGTATAGTATGTCGTCCAAAACGTGAAAAATATAGTCATAGTATAGTATGACGTCCAAAACGTGAAAATTTAGTCATAGTACAGTATGACGTCCAAAACGTGAAAATTTAGTCATAGTATAGTATGTCGTCCAAAACGTGAAAAATTTAGTCATAGTATAGTATGACGTCCAAAACGTGAAAAATTTAGTCATAGTATAGTATGACGACGAAAACGTGAAAAATTTAGTCATAGTATAGCATGTCGTCCAAAATGTGAAAAGTTTAGTCATAGTATATTATGACGTCCAAAACGTGAAAATTTAGTCATAGTTTAGTATGACGTCCAAAACGTGAAAATTTAGTCATAGTTTAGTATGACGTCCAGAACGTGAAAATTTAGTCATAGTATAGTATGACGACGAAAACGTGAAAATTTAGTCATAGTATAGTATGTCGTCCAAAACGTGAAAAATATAGTCATAGTATAGTATGACGACAAAAATGTGAAAATTTAGTCATAGTATAGCATGACGTCCAAAACGTGAAAATTTAGTCATAGTACAGAATGACGTCCAAACGTGAAAATTTAGTCATAGTATAGTATGACGACGAAAACGTGAAAAATTTAGTCATAGTTTAAAGTATGACATCCAAAACGTGAAAATTTAGTCATACTATAGTATGACGACGAAAACGTGAAAAATTTAGTCATAGTACAGTATGACGTCCAAAACGTGAAAATTTAGTCATAGTATAGTATGACGATGAAAACGTGAAAATTTAGTCATAGTAAAGTATGACATCCAAAACGTGAAAATTTAGTCATAGTATAGTATGTCGTCCAAAACGTGAAAAATATAGTCATAGTATAGTATGACGTCCAAAACGTGAAAATTTAGTCATAGTACAGTATGACGTCCAAAACGTGAAAATTTAGTCATAGTATAGTATGTCGTCCAAAACGTGAAAAATTTAGTCATAGTATAGTATGACGTCCAAAACGTGAAAAATTTAGTCATAGTATAGTATGACGACGAAAACGTGAAAAATTTAGTCATAGTATAGTATGTCGTCCAAAACGTGAAAAATTTAGTCATAGTATAGTATGACGTCCAAAACGTGAAAATTTAGTCATAGTATAGTATGACGTCCAAAACTTGAAAATTTAGTCATAGTATAGCATGTCGTCCAAAACGTGAAAATTTAGTCATAATATAGCTTGTCGTCCAAAACGTGAAAATTTAGTCATAGTATAGTATGACGTCCAAAACGTGAAAATTTAGTCATAGTTTAGTATGACGTCCAAAACGTGAAAATTTAGTCATAGTATAGTATGACGTCCAAAACGTGAAAATTTAGTCATAGTATAGCATGTCGTCCAAAACGTGCAAAAATTTAGTCATAGTATAGTATGTCGTCCAAAACGTGAAAAATTTAGTCATAGTATAGCATGTCGTCCAAAACGTGAAAATTTAGTCATAGTATAGCATGTCGTCCAAAACGTGAAAAATGTAGTCATAGTATAGCATGTCGTCCAAAACGTGAAAAATTTAGTCATAGTATAGCTTGTCGTCCAAAACGTGAAAATTTAGTCATAGTATATATAGTATGACGTCCAAAACGTGAAAATTTAGTCATAGTATAGTATGTCGTCCAAAACGTGAAAAATTTAGTCATAGTATAGCATGTCGTCCAAAACGTGAAAATTTAGTCATAGTATAGTATGACGTCCAAAACGTGAAAATTTAGTCATAGTATAGTATGACGTCCAAAACATGAAAATTTAGTCATAGTATAGTATGACGACGAAAACGTGAAAATTTAGTCATAGTATAGTATGTCGTCCAAAACGTAAAAAATTTAGTCATAGTATAGCATGTCGTCCAAAACATGAAAAATATAGTCATAGTATAGTATGACGTGCAAAACGTGAAAATTTAGTCATAGTATAGTATGACGTCCAAAACGTGAAAATTTAGTCATAGTATAATATGACGCCCAAAACGTGAAAATTTAGTCATAGAATAGTATGACGTCAAAAACGTGAAAATTTAGTCATAGTATAGCATGTCGTCCAAAACGTGAAAAATTTAGTCATAGTATAGCATGTCGTCCAAAATGTGAAAAGTTTAGTCATAGTATATTATGACGTCCAAAACGTGAAAATTTAGTCATAGTATAGTATGACGACGAAAATGTGAAAAGTTTAGTCATAGTATATTATGACGTCCAAAACGTGAAAATTTAGTCATAGTTTAGTATGACGACGAAAACGTGAAAAATTTAGTCATAGTACAGTATGACGTCCAAAACGTGAAAATTTAGTCATAGTATAGTATGACGACGAAAACGTGAAAAATTTAGTCATAGTATAGTATGTCGTCCAAAACGTGAAAAATTTAGTCATAGTATAGTATGACATCCAAAACGTGAAAATTTAGTCATAGTATAGTATGTCGTCCAAAACGTGAAAAATATAGTCATAGTATAGTATGACGACGAAAATGTGAAAATTTAGTCATAGTATAGCATGACGTCCAAAACGTGAAAATTTAGTGATAGTACAGAATGATGTCTAAAACGTGAAAATTTAGTCATAGTATAGTATGACGACGAAAACGTGAAAAAATTTAGTCATAGTTTAGTATGACATCCAAAACGTGAAAATTTAGTCATAGTATAGTATGACGTCCAAAACGTGAAAATTTAGTCATAGTATAGTATGAAGTCCAAAACGTGAAAATTTAGTCATAGTATAGTATGACGTCCAAAACGTGAAAATTTAGTCATAGTATAGTATGACGACGAAAACGTGAAAAATTTAGTCATAGTTTAGTATGACATCCAAAACGTGAAAATTTAGTCATAGTATAGTATGACGACGAAAACGTGAAAAATTTAGTCATAGTACAGTATGACGTCCAAAACGTGAAAATTTAGTCATAGTATAGTATGACGACGAAAACGTGAAAAATTTAGTCATAGTACAGTATGACGTCCAAAACGTGAAAATTTAGTCATAGTATAGCATGTCGTCGAAAACGTGAAAAATTTAGTCATAGTATAGCATGTCGTCCAAAATGTGAAAAGTTTTAGTCATAGTATATTATGACGTCCAAAACGTGAAAATTTAGTCATAGTTTAGTATGACGTCCAAAACGTGAAAATTTAGTCATAGTTTAGTATGACGTCCAGAACGTGAAAATTTAGTCATAGTATAGTATGACGACGAAAACGTGAAATTTAGTCATAGTATAGTATGTCGTCCAAAACGTGAAAAATATAGTCATAGTATAGTATGACGACGAAAATGTGAAAATTTAGTCATAGTATAGCATGACGTCCAAAACGTGAAAATTTAGTCATAGTACAGAATGACGTCCAAACGTGAAAATTTAGTCATAGTATAGTATGACGACGAAAACGTGAAAAATTTAGTCATAGTTTAGTATGACATCCAAAACGTGAAATTTAGTCATACTATAGTATGACGACGAAAACGTGAAAAATTTAGTCATAGTACAGTATGACGTCCAAAACGTGAAAATTTAGTCATAGTATAGTATGACGACGAAAACGTGAAAAATTTAGTCATAGTATAAGTATGTCGTCCAAAACGTGAAAAATTTAGTCATAGTATAGTATGACGACGAAAACGTGAAAATTTAGTCATAGTAAAGTATGACATCCAAAACGTGAAAATTTAGTCATAGTATAGTATGTCGTCCAAAACGTGAAAAATATAGTCATAGTATAGTATGACGACGAAAATGTGAAAATTTAGTCATAGTATAGCATGACGTCCAAAACGTGAAAATTTAGTCATAGTACAGTATGACGTCCAAAACGTGAAAATTTAGTCATAGTATAGTATGTCGTCCAAAACGTGAAAAATTTAGTCATAGTATAGTATGACGTCCAAAACGTGAAAAATTTAGTCATAGTATAGTATGACGACGAAAACGTGAAAAATTTAGTCATAGTATAGTATGTCGTCCAAAACGTGAAAAATTTAGTCATAGTATAGTATGACGTCCAAAACGTGAAAATTTAGTCATAGTATAGTATGACGTCCAAAACGTGAAAATTTAGTCATAATATAGCTTGTCGTCCAAAACGTGAAAATTTAGTCATAGTATAGTATGACGTCCAAAACGTGAAAATTTAGTCATAGTATAGTATGACGACGAAAACGTGAAAAATTTAGTCATAGTACAGTATGACGTCCAAAACGTGAAAATTTAGTCATAGTACAGTATGACGTCCAAAATGTGAAAATTTAGTCATAGTATAGTATGACATCCAAAACGTGAAAATTTAGTCATAGTATAGCATGTCGTCCAAAACGTGAAAAATTTAGTCATAGTATAGCATGTCGTCCAAAATGTGAAAAGTTTAGTCATAGTATATTATGACGTCCAAAACGTGAAAATTTAGTCATAGTTTAGTATGACGTCCAAAACGTGAAAATTTAGTCATTTTAGTATGACGTCCAAAACGTGAAAATTTAGTCATAGTATAGTATGACGACCAAAACGAGAAAATTTAGTCAT
>JAXBVF010000221.1:0-12043 GCA_036418095.1 Xiphophorus birchmanni
CAGCTGTTTTATTGAAGAATTGACAGGATTGAACACTGACCATCAAACATACACTGACCTACTGGTAAACAGCAGGGAGTTGAAAAATGTCACATGACAGCAGTATAAAGGTACAGAATATCTTACTGTGTACTTGTCCTGGTTCTCTCTGTCCAGTCCCTGTGTTACATACAGGTGACCAGTGTCTCCATCCATGGTAAAAAGACCAACAGGAGGCTGATCTGCTCCTGGTCCACTGATGCTGTAAAGGATCTTCTTTGTTTCATCCTCATTAAAGCGGATCTGGTGCAAATCATACGGGGACCCAGATAAACTGACAACAACGCTAGTTAGGAGGCCATAATTATAAGTATCTTACAGAAGATTAGTTTAAAATCTCTGAGGCAGAGAACTGTGTTCACCCGACAAGCTCAGCTCTGCTCTTTATTGCAGGACACTTTCAGCTCATCACAATGGCATGGACACATTAAAAAAATATTTTCGATGAAACAAATGTACAGGTGTAAAGGAGGTGTAGAGAAGTTACCTGAGCTAGCTGTAAAGGAAAGGGTCCAATTCCGTTCTCAGGAACTGTAATGTCAGGAATAACCCAGCCAGTCTGTGGAGCACAAAGCCTTCAGTGATAGCCACAGTGTTCTATGTCCGTTCTTCAATGCTTGCTGTGTCATACTCACAGGGGAAGAACTATCAGTTATAGTCAGGATGACTTTGGCTATCCCCATCAGCCCCTCGCCTTTCATGTCAGCAGCTACCACTGTCAGTGTGTACTGCGGGTGTTTCTGTGACGAAAGATGCAGGTACTTATTTACAATCTCCACTGGCACAAAAAGCTAACAGACTGCACAGAAATGCAGGATCGTCCAATTCTTACAACGAGCTTACAAATAGCTTTTTTCTAAACTGCATCAGAATGTAAAAAAACTTACGGTTCTAAGGGCTGTAATGGAAAAGGAAGTGCAACTAATCAATAGAAGAAGTCACCTAGTGGGAAGAGTGATGTGGGGGTCTATTTCTTCACTACCAATAGGTCAGATAGATGGAGCTAAACAGGAGAATCCTGTAAGAAAACCTGTTGGATGCTGTAAAAGGCTTGAGCCTGTGCCAACAGATTCCAGCCTAGTGTGATACAGTCTACTAAGTATTGACTCAGCTGAATATATGACACGGTTGTCAGAGTTTTGATGAAAACATTTCAAATGCTATTACCGTATGCTATGACTTCCACAATTATGCACTACGTTGTGTCAGTCCTGCCCCACAAAACCCAAGTCTGAGGTTGTGATGTGACAAAATGTGAAAACATATGCGTATGAACAATAGAGGCACCTTTTACATCATCAGAAACATATTATGGATCTGATTGATTGATTGATAGATGAATGAATTAATATCAATCATTTAAGGTTTTTTTTTTTTACAAATTCTTAGATTTATAAGCAGCAGGAATAAAGACAATAGCAGATGTATATGACATTGTACATCTCCCTGTTGTACATTATCACTGACGTTTTGGATTCCTTAGAGCAGACTGCACAACAGAGGGCAACTTCGTTGAACTTGCTGCATGTTTTTATCAAGGAAAGTGGCAGCTTACTAGAGTTGGACATTACAAAAGTGGTTGTGTTGTTTTGTTAGACCTCACCTCTCTGTCCAGCCCCGTAGCGTCGACTGTGATAAGCCCAGTAGTCGTGTTGATTGCAAACATGGAAGGATTTGGTTCTTCGGGTTCTTGTCTTATAATGCGATAGCAGACATCGGAGTTGTCAGAATTTTCCTCATCAGGATCTGTGGCCTGAACCGTCATCACCTCAAAACCTGAAGGTACGAGTCACAAAAAAGGAAATGAAACACAAAACCCTCTCAAGGGGAAGAAAAATAGAAAATCTGAAATGAAGTGCAGAGACTTAAATAAGTTCTGCTGCTGATTGTTGCAAACACCTTTCACAGATTCAGTACAATCTTCTGTGTCTGTTGCGCCCGCTTTCCTGGTTATGAATGTAATAACAAATTGCCAGGAACACGGTAAGCTTGACTGTGACTGCAGGCTGACTTTTCATGGCTTGCAGTCTATCAGGGGGAAGATGCAGTCCATTTACCAGCTTCATCTGTAGCTGCAGTTATGACCAAATTGCTACTTGAGCCTGGCCATGCCTAGTCACCAGCAGGTTTGGTAATTGTGCCAACCTTGGACTGGCGATCACCTCTCGCCTGAAACATTCGTTGGAGAGGCACCAGCACCCCTCCCAACCCCACTAGGGAAGAGGGTGTTAGAAAATGGACGGATGGATGGAACTACTTTGGTATATTTGCACGGGTGTATTTCTGGAATGAAATTATTTGTGTATTCCAGCATCCAGGATGAGCTGAGACATTGCTATGTTAGAGCCTGAGGTCACTGCAAACAACCTCTTGATTTACCTGCTTAGAGACTAGGTCTGTTACAGCAAATTTTGTCCCTGGTGAAATTTTGTTTGTAAATTATTGCAATAAAACAACAATATTGTTGTTTTGAGACCAGTTTTAAGTAATATAATGGTAATGGAAGAACGCATTCTCAAAGATGAATAAACTTTCAATTATAATGAACATTTAACCCTGGAACACAAAGACATTTTAATATACAACATAAATAAAATAACAGAAACAACAAATAAAATCAATCATGAAGGCCTTTATATTTCCCTTAAAAAAGGGCTAGTTGAGACCAGCGAGCCAGACAGAAGATTTTTGTCATCCAGTTTTTGGTAGAAAGAGAGAGAGAAAAGAGAAAAACAGCAAATTATGCAAAAGGAAACTATTGATCTTGTTTTAATTTATTATATGATTAATTGATTATTGATTATTGTGACAGGCTTAACAGAAAAGTGTTCAATAAACATGTTCTTCAAGCTCATATCAGATCGACAGTATGTACCTTTGGCTGAGGACTGAGGCACTTCTCCCTTGAAGGTGTCTCTGCTGAAAACTGGTTTGTTGTCATTCTGATCGATTACATTCACAATTATTTCAATGGACTCAGATGCTTCAGCTTGTCCTTCTTCCACTGCAAGTGCTTCTAACTGCAGAGACACAATTATGCTTAGAATATCTTACCCCATGTCACCAGGAGAGTGTCAGTAACATTCGTGCTGGGTGGTTTGAAATGATCACGTAAAAACTGTTCTGCAAAGAAATGTATGGCCAGTATTTTTTTATTAACTTTTGTCAAAATAGCTAGAAAGCTCCTGATGGCTGGCAACAACATTCCAGCGATTTATGTTGTGAAACTTTGATACAATGCTCAGAAATTTCACTTGGAAGTGGGGTTGGAGTGTGATGCTTCTTCAGCAGACAATGCAACTCGAGACTCTAGAGCTGTTACTGATAGCTACATGTTTTTACCGTTGCTCAGACAGAGGTGTTGGTGAGCGACTGTACACCGTTTTCTCAAATAGTGTAACTCTTTAATTCCCTTCCTCCTGGAGGCCTTTGTAGAGGAGAAACTGGCTCACCTCACGAGGGCCGTTGCTCAACATGGGAGTTTATGGAAAGCTCCATTTTGGTTTTCCTGCCTCATTTAACGCTTTCTATCCAACTTTCTATCCAAAGTATTTTATCAGTGTTCTTGCAAGACAATTGTCTCCATGGGTGAAGGAACAGCCACCAGGTGTTTGCCAGCAAGCCCCAACTCCAGGACAGGCTCCAGAGTGGGGCCCCGGCGGGCCACGTCAGGGTGAAGGAACACTAATTCCACTGATAGTTCTCAACATAAAGAGTCTTATGAGGGACCAGACAAAGTGAAGTTTGTCTGGTCCCTCACAAGGACCCGTCTGCCTTAGATGACTGTACTAGGGGCAGGGCCACCAAGTGGTGCTAATAATGAGTGAGCAAAAATTGAGATAGACAGCAGCACAGCCTAGTTAAACTAGGAAAAAGGGTAATCGCAGGAGTGAGCAATGCTTTAAAAATACGCTGAATGAAGGTGACAATAACTTATTACAATGAATTCAATAAGAATACAGTGGGCAAATGTAAAAGCAGCACAATCAATAAAAGCCTTCGGAAGAGATGGAAACAGAGTCTCAGCTAAAAAGCGGGCATAGTCCTCTAGTCGGTGCTCGATCCTAAGACATTTTGTATGTTAATTTAATATATTTTTAAAAATAATTTTATAATTGTTCCTCCATTTTAACACGTCCTTTGTTGTTTTATTGAAGAATTGACAGGGCTGAACACTGACCATCAAACATACACTGACCTACTGGTAAACAGCAGGGAATTGAAAAATGTTACATGACAGTAGAATCAGAATATCTTACTCTGTACTTGTCCTGGTTCTCTCTGTCCAGTTCTTGTGTGACTTCCAACCAACCAGAGTCGCTGTCTATAATGAAAAGGCCTACAGGTGGCTGATCGGCTCCTGGACCACGAAGCCTGTAAATGATTTTCGTCACTTGACTTCTGTCAGAGCGGACCTACAAAGCACCATCAGAACTATTAAACCACTGTGTGTTTCTTCACACAGCTCTTTTAGTTCAGAAGCCTTTACTGTGCAGCTACCTCTCACCTGAGCAAGTTTTAGAGGAAACGGTCCTCTGCTATTCTCAGGAACACTGAGGGGAGGAATAACCCAGCTTCTTTTCCTTCTCCTCATCCCTTCTTCAGACTTTGAGGAAAACAGAATGGCATTTAAAGAAAGCAGACTTAAATATCTGTCGCATCTTTAGTCCAGTCTGCTCTGTTCCTTCATGTGGACGCTTCACTGTTGCGTGTCCATGTTAGTGTGTTGTAAAGGTAAACACTGAGGTTATCTATACTACTCAACCACCTCCATTTCTTCTCCACTCCAACGATGCAAATTAGGGTCCACTCCAACGATGCAAATAGTGTTTGCATCCTTGGAGTGTCTTTTAGGTCAAAAGTTCTTTTGAAATCTACAACCATCTCCTCTGTCAATCTATTTCCTTTCAATATTGACTTTCAAATACTGTATTGATGGGACACAGAAGAAAACCCACAAGTTAATGATATAATCAATCTTGTTTCCTCAACTGGGTTTCTTTGTATGTGTTTTCTGAAATCATTCAAAGAGCAGAATTGCCATGGAAGCACCACATAGACCTGAGTGCCACAGGCCTGTTGTATGGGAGTGTTATTGTGCTAAGAAAATTATATTGTTGCAAAGTGTAAAAATTTAGAAAGATGAACACATCTACATGAGAACAAGACAAATGGTCAGTTAAACACCTTGTACAATGACAAAGTCTTGATGAGCCACAGAAAAACAAGTTCAAGTAAGTTCTTCTAATTGAACTTACTGGAAGAGGTAACAGATTTAGGAACATTTTCTCTGAAGAAGAATGATGAATCTTTGGATCTGCATCCCTCCTGCTCCTCCCTCCTCCTTGGGCAGCCTAATAAAATACAAATTGGGAACATAAATGCTCATTACTGCTTTGTCACATTATTTATTTTTGTCCTGTATGCATTTTGTAGAAGGGTGGTGGGTTGTACTTACAGGGAGCTCGGTGCCAGGAGTTACAGAGATGATTACTTTTGTTAATGCAGAATGTCCCTCCCCGTTCATATCTGCTGCTTTTACCTCCAGGGTATACTCTGGGTATTTCTGTCGGGATATTCAGGTTGATATGTTAATTAATTTCAAATGAAATTACAGGAAAGAGCTCTTTTAAAAAATCCTAAAGATTTTTAGCATCATTTGATAAGTTTAATACAAACTCGATTTTGTCAAATTTGAATCAGAAAGCTCTCAGTGATTACATGTAGTTACATGTAGGAGCTTAATAATAATGTCCTGCTGTAATTTCTATCAAATGTTTTCTTTAGAAACCAATAAATTGGTCCATTACAAAGGGCGAAAACTGTTCATGTTTGTTCAATAGGTTTGCAGTTATTTACCTCTCTTACTAAGCTCCACAACTTATTTAACACTTATAACATTATCAACGTGTTTAAAAGCCCACCTGTCTGTCCAGTCCAGCAGCATTGACACTGATGGCTCCAGTAGTTGGGTTTATGACAAACATGGATGGATTTGGTTGCTGAGGTTCCTGGCTCACAATGCGATAACTGATTTGTGAGTTGTCATTGTTTGGCTCATCAGCATCTGTAGCCGTGACCTTCATCACCTCAGAACCTGAAGATTAGAATCACATAAAAGGAAATGACATACATTTCTCAGAAGCTGGTTGCAACTTTTAACTTCTAATGGGCCTGAAAGAACTCCTCCCTCTACTTAATGGCGTCACAAACCTTCCATTCATTTATTCAAGGTTGGAGCGGTAACTCATTCAGGAGGAAAATGTTTCTTTACCCAACGTCTCTCTCCAGCTCATGCTGGAGGAGCTGAGCTTTTTCTCAGATTAGACAGAAGCTACAGTCTGTCAGATGACACTTGACTGCTTCACAGCAGATAAATCCTGAGTCTGTCTAGTCTTCTCTATCGTGCCACGCCTCATGAACAAGACAGCAAGAATCTCTACCTGCTTCAGCAGAGACTTATGCCTAGCCTGGGGAGAGAGAACCAATGACAGTCTTGCACATGAAGTTAAAGATCTAATTGTTGGTTGGGCAAATAACTGAAATCAAATTAAAATGGACAACTTTTAATAGGAGATGTAATAGAAGGTGATTTATTTGATGTGAATGTTGGTTTATTTGCATCACTCAGGTCAGATGTTTTATGGGACTGAAGTTACATGGAACAACAATACCTATTGATGAAGACTCGGCCACATTTCCCAAGAAGACGAAAACAGGTTTGTTGTCATTCTGGTCAATAACATTGACAATAATCTCCATAGGCTCCTCAGCAGGGGCTGAACCGTCCACCACAGCATGTACCTGGAACTGTAAACACACCAATATTAGTCAGTTGGTTCATTTTAATAAAAACACAAAATATTCCAATGTGCAAAAAAGAGAAAAAAGTGTTAAGTCCAACATCCCAATATTGCATCCTAAGATTCAGTACAACATGAACTTACAATTGTTAAGAGCATGAATTTTATCAAGTTTGGATTGTTCATTTATATTATATTTTTTCTTTTTTCCGAATGGGATCATCAGACATCTATGAAAAAAACTCTTAATTGTTAAAATTTCGGTAAATGCTAAGTGTGAAACCGACAGTATAAAAGATCCATGTGAGGACAAAGTTTCAAACACTTTTTATCTTCTCTGGTCGCCAAATGTTCTTTATTCAACTGTTTATTTTGTTCATCCAGCAGTCTTATATTTACAACAATAAAGTCTGTGAAAGTACAGCAAAAAGACCTTTCTTCATACAACATGCTTACCTCATATCTGTCTTTTTTCTCTCTGTCCAGTTCCTGTGTGACATACAGACGACCAGTGTCTCTGTCCATGGTGAAAAGACCAGCAGGAGGCTGATCTGCTCCTGGACCAGTGATTTTGTAATGGATCTTTTTAATTTTATCAGCTTCAGAACGAATCTGCACAATGCAAACCCAGACCGTTAAAATCACAGACAGAACATGTTTACAATATTTAAAGACACCCTCCATAAATGTCCAAACCATTACAGCCTGTCTCGTCTTTAGCCAGAGCTGATGGAGATTTCTCGTCCTCTACATTTAGTTCTCTGGAAATAAAAATCTCATACTCAGCTCTTCCACCTTCAGCTCCACTTTTCTTTTTGTAAATGCCACCATCTCCAAATTATATCCCAGTTTTCATCTCCATTTTGTACACACACTGTTTTGCTCTTACACAAATCGCACCAACACTGTAACTCTGCCCTTTTCTTCCCTACCTGCCCTGTCTTCTCCTCTCTTCTGCAGTACCTTCTGCTTTGGATAACTGACCCCAGGTAGGAAACTCAAACTCATTCATCTTCAATACATCTACTCCTCACAGCCTTACTGTTCCATCTGTTTCCTTTTGTTTTATTCTCATACTTCCTGCCTCTATGCCTCTGGTGTTTATTCCTCTCTTATAAACTGTCTGGTCTCGCAGCAGAATCTAATAAGACGGCCATGAACATTTACTTTCTCTCACCTGAGCAATATGTAAAGGGAAAGGTCCTCTGGAATTCTCTGCAATATTAATAGGAGGAATAATCCATCTCTTTTTCCTCCTCAGTCCTTCACTGGATGATGGGAAATGCAGGACAGGAACCTGTAGGTGAGTTGCGTTCAGAAAGAATCACACAAATATTTGATCTGTTGCAGACTAAACTGTACAGTATTGTTACAATTCTTGAACTGTATGTTTGGGAAGCAGCCAATTACTGCCTTGTCACATTTTGGTTATTTAAACAGATTCCACTCTTTGTTTTCAAACTGTTCAACTTTCTCTTACAGCTAGCTGTAACTTTATCTCTCCACTAGTAATGCCAACAATAAGACATTGATATGTTTTATCCTGTATGCATTTTGTAGAAGGGTGGTGGGTTGTACTTACAGGGAGCTCGGTGCCAGGAGTTACAGAGATGATTACTTTTGTTAATGCAGAATGTCCCTCCCCGTTCATATCTGCTGCTTTTACCTCCAGGGTATACTCTGGGTATTTCTGTCGGGATATTCAGCTTGATATGTTAATTAATTTCAAATGAAATTACAGGAAAGAGCTCTTTTAAAAAATCCTAAAGATTTTTAGCATCATTTGATAAGTTTAATACAAACTCGATTTTGTCAAATTTGAATCAGTAAGCTCTCAGTGATTACATGTAATTACATGTAGGAGCTTAATAATAATGTCCTGCTGTAATTTCTATCAAATGTTTTCTTTAGAAACCAATAAATTGGTCCATTACAAAGGGCGAAAACTGTTCATGTTTGTTCAATAGGTTTGCAGTTATTTACCTCTCTTACTAAGCTCCACAACTTATTTAACACTTATAACATTATCAACGTGTTTAAAAGCCCACCTGTCTGTCCAGTCCAGCAGCATTGACACTGATGGCTCCAGTAGTTGGGTTTATGACAAACATGGATGGATTTGGTTGCTGAGGTTCCTGGCTCACAATGCGATAACTGATTTGTGAGTTGTCATTGTTTGGCTCATCAGCATCTGTAGCCGTGACCTTCATCACCTCAGAACCTGAAGATTAGAATCACATAAAAGGAAATGACATACATTTCTCAGAAGCTGGTTGCAACTTTTAACTTCTAATGGGCCTGAAAGAACTCCTCCCTCTACTTAATGGCGTCACAAACCTTCCATTCATTTATTCAAGGTTGGAGCGGTAACTCATTCAGGAGGAAAATGTTTCTTTACCCAACGTCTCTCTCCAGCTCATGCTGGAGGAGCTGAGCTTTTTCTCAGATTAGACAGAAGCTACAGTCTGTCAGATGACACTTGACTGCTTCACAGCAGATAAATCCTGAGTCTGTCTAGTCTTCTCTATCGTGCCACGCCTCATGAACAAGACAGCAAGAATCTCTACCTGCTTCAGCAGAGACTTATGCCTAGCCTGGGGAGAGAGAACCAATGACAGTCTTGCACATGAAGTTAAAGATCTAATTGGTGGTTGGGCAAATAACTGAAATCAAATTAAAATGGACAACTTTTAATAGGAGATGTAATAGAAGGTGATTTATTTGATGTGAATGTTGGTTTATTTGCATCACTCAGGTCAGATGTTTTATGGGACTGAAGTTACATGGAACAACAATACCTATTGATGAAGACTCGGCCACATTTCCCAAGAAGACGAAAACAGGTTTGTTGTCATTCTGGTCAATAACATTGACAATAATCTCCATAGGCTCCTCAGCAGGGGCTGAACCGTCCACCACAGCATGTACCTGGAACTGTAAACACACCAATATTAGTCAGTTGGTTCATTTTAATAAAAATACAAATTATTCCAATGTGCAAAAAAGAGAAAAAAGTGTTAAGTCCAACATCCCAATATTGCATCCTAAGATTCAGTACAACATGAACTTATAATTGTTAAGAGCATGAATTTTATCAAGTTTGGATTGTTCATTTATATTATAATTTTCCTGTTTTCCGGATGGGATCATCAGACATCTATGAAAAAAACTCTTAATCAGAGATGACCAGTTTTATTTGAATATTTTTTGTAAACTTGAGAATTGTTTCAGAAATTTTTTTATCTCGACTTTCTTCAATATTTCATCTTTAACAGTGAATAGAAAAGCATCAAGCTAAAGGTACAAGAGAAAACACTGACCATGTACTTGTCCTGTTTCTCTCTGTCCAGTTCCTGTGTGACATACAGATCACCATTGTTTCTATCCATGGTGAAAAGACCAACAGGAAACTCATCAGCTCCAGGACCAGTGATTTTGTAAAGGATCTTCTTCACTTTATCAATATCAGAGCGAATCTGGACAACACAGACCAAGGTTATATTCAGATACAATTAAACAAAGCACAAAAAATAGAGGAGGAATACATCTTAAAATACAAGGTATAATTGAAAGAGCAAATAAAATTAAACTGAATTATCCATTCATTTTAATTTCTCTTACCCGAGCAAGAACAAGGGGATAAGGTCCTCTGTGATTCTCAGCAACATTAAGAGGAGGGACAACCCAGCCTCTCTTCCTCCTCTTCAGTCCTGGATTAGATTTTGGGAAATACAGAATGGGAACCTGTGGAGCATCCTAAGGAAACAAATATTTTCTAATCAGTAAACAAACAATCAGAAAGACAAATGCATCCCGACTTGAAATTTAACACAATAAAGTTGCCGTCTGACATGAAGCTCTTAATATAAATTTTCTCTGGGCCAGAAGTTCAAATGAACCAGTCATAAAAAGACATGTGGGACATGAAGACAGTACAAAAAAAGCATAGAAGCAGAAAATGTTAAATACAGCCACAAAGTGGCAGTGTTTCACAGAAAAACATCTCTGCTTTAAAAAGCATTTGTTCAACACAACACAGCTCCTTGGTAGTGTGAGGGTTACATAAGTACAGAGCTCACAAAGAGTATTCACTTCCTTGGATGTTTTATATTTAAGCCCAAGAAGGAAGCGCTGAGTCGGCTTATTGTAATGTTTTTATTATGGTTCAGTTTAAACAAATTGGCTCTTTGGAGGCCTAAACATATCTGAAAACTTGCCAAACTTGGTGGACGCATTAGGCCTGCATAAAATTTATATATTTTAACATTGTCACAAAAAAATCATAACAAACGGCTCAACACCACCACTCTGCAACTTTCAAAACACCCTGCTCATTATATATCCAAAATGACACCGGCTTGGCTGGCTGCCTGCAGTTGCAGCTCCCGTCATATGTGTGTTAATCTGTGTATATTTGCTGTAACCGATTAAGGATCCGTGCTTAAAGAACCCATAGATCATCAGTTAAGCTCCCACAAGGGCTGGATGTGGTTCTGTCGGTGTTCTTTACGGAGTAGAGGCATGATTGCTACGGAGAACCTCGCCGAACGGAGCAGGGGCATTGTTTACACGCGTGAACAGCTGATTGCGCTGTGTAAGCCTCTGCTGCGGCCCAGAGACAGGCCGGTGGTCCCAAAGGAGCTATGGAGGAGACAACAGGTGTTATGCCCAGAAATGCATGCCTGCCGAGAATTGCATCCCCTGTCGCGGGAGCGCGCATCTTTCTAAACTCTCGCATTTTAATGAGGAAACGGACTGAAATATGACCGAAGACGAAACTTTTAAAGATATTCGTAACAATATCACGTTTCTTAAACATGTCAGCCTTAAAACGGTGGGTTTTATATCGCAGATTAATTGAAATAAATACGGTTTTTACACATTTATTGAGACAAATGAGTCGAACGTTTTTCAGTCCGTGTCTGAAGAAAATGCTCTCCGCATTTGGTTTGAAATTTCCCGATTTTTCTTTTAACATCATATTAGCTTAAAGTATTACAAAACAGAGGCCCATTATGTAGAACATTTTATATCATGCTTAACTGTCTAGCATATTAATGTAGAGGGGATGCATTTTAATGACTGAGCCTGCCAATATTTGTATCCCCTGTCTATTGTTGATATGAAACGTATAGCAGTTGCACAGAGAATAAGTGTCATTACGTAGAAAAGGTGAAGTCCCTCTTAACTCTTCATTTCTT
>CM071424.1:0-16589 GCA_036418095.1 Xiphophorus birchmanni
CCCTTGGGATTAAAATAGATGCAGTCCCAGGCCGATTGAACCAAACAGCCTTTATCACCTCACGCCCCGGAGTGTTTTTTGGTCAATGCTCAGAAATTTGCGGAGCCAACCACAGCTTTATACCCATTGTAGTCGAAGCAGTACCCCTCGAACACTTTGAAAATTGATCCTCAATAATACTCCAAGATACTTCGCTAAGAAGCTAAACAGGGCCTAGCGTTAGCCTTTTAAGCTAAAAATGGTGCCTCCCAACCACCCCTAGCGAAATGCCCCAGTTAACCCCTTCCCCTTGACTCGCATACCTGTTATTTTCCTGGGTGGTTTTCTCAGTAATTGTTCTACCAAAAGTATCAACACACGTCTTTCTAGAAGCCCCGGCCCCCCAAGCCAAACAAACACCACAAACAGAACCCTGAAGCTGATCATGTCACTAAGCCTATTCAACCAGTTCCTAAGCCCTTCACTCATATGAGCCCTCCTGGCAGTCATTGCCCTTACCCTACCCTGAGCCCTCTTATGAATGAAGGGCCAATTCACGCAACAAATATTTTTACCTATCAACAACCTCGGACACAAATGAGCGCTGCTCTTAGCCTCTTTGATACTTTTTTTGGTTACACTAAATACAGCAGGCCTCCTCCCATTCACCTTTACCCCTACCACGCAATTATCTGTAAACATAGGCTTTGCTGTCCCACTCTGACTAGCCACTGTAATCCTCGGCATATGAACCCAACCCACCCAACCCACCCAAGCCCTTGGCCACCTTCTGCCCGAAGGAACACCCACGCCCCTCATCCCCATCTTAATTGTCATTGAAACAATCAGCCTATTTACCCGCCCCCTTGCCCTTGGAGTTCGACTCACCGCCAATTTAACCGCAGGCCACCTCCTAATCCAGTTAATCTCCTCCGCAACTTCCGTTCTCCTGTCAATCCTACCCGCAATAGCAACCTTTACCATCACCCTTCTATCCCTCCTCACCCTTTTAGAAGTGGCAGTAGCTATAATCCAAGCATATGTTTTTGTTCTCCTTCTAAGCCTCTACCTACAAGAAAACGTCTAATGGCCCATCAAGCACACGCTTACCACATAGTAGACCCAAGCCCCTGACCCCTCACAGGCGCAGTTTCCGCCCTTCTTATAACATCCGGCCTAGCCATCTGAATACACTTCCACTCTACAACCCTAATATCCCTAGGCCTAGTTCTCTTACTACTCACAATGTACCAATGATGACGAGATATCATCCGAGAGGGGACATTTCAAGGACATCACACCCCTCCCGTCCAAAAAGGCCTTCGATACGGCATAATCCTTTTCATTACTTCTGAAGTTTTCTTTTTCCTGGGGTTTTTCTGGGCTTTCTACCACTCAAGCTTAGCCCCCACCCCTGAACTAGGCGGCTGCTGACCCCCAACCGGAATTACCACACTCAACCCATTCGAAGTCCCCCTACTTAACACGGCAGTACTCCTGGCCTCCGGTGTTACAGTCACCTGAGGCCACCATAGTATTATAGAGGGCCAACGAAAACAAGCCCTTCAATCGCTCGCCCTCACCATCCTCCTGGGGTTCTACTTTACAGCCCTTCAGGCGATAGAGTACTACGAAGCCCCATTTACAATTGCTGACGGGGTGTATGGCTCAACTTTCTTTGTTGCAACCGGCTTCCATGGCCTCCATGTAATTATCGGCTCAACCTTTTTAACAATCTGCCTACTACGACAAATACTTCACCACTTCACATCAGAACACCACTTCGGCTTCGAAGCCGCAGCCTGATATTGACATTTTGTAGACGTCGTATGACTCTTCTTATACATCTCCATTTACTGATGAGGCTCTTAATCTTTCTAGTACAGACACCAGTATAAGTGACTTCCAATCACACGGCCTTGGTTAAAATCCAAGGAAAGATAATGAACCTAGTAGTAACTACTTTTTTAATTTCTCTCCTTTTATCCCTTCTCTTAGCAACTGTCGCCTTTTGACTACCCCTGATAACCCCTGATCACGAAAAACTCTCACCCTATGAATGCGGCTTTGACCCCCTAGGCTCAGCACGATTACCATTCTCTATTCGGTTTTTCCTAGTCGCAATCTTATTCCTCCTCTTTGACCTAGAAATTGCACTTCTACTTCCCCTTCCCTGAGGAAATCAACTCACCGACCCCTACCTCACCTTTATCTACGCATCCATCTTACTTATTCTTCTCACCCTTGGCTTAATATATGAGTGAACTCAAGGAGGCCTAGAATGGGCAGAATAGGCCCTTAGTTTAACTAAAACATTTGATTTCGGCTCAAAAACTTATGGTTCAAACCCATAACTGCCTGATGACCCCCGCCCATTTTGCATTCTCATCGGCCTTTATACTAGGCCTAGCCGGTCTTGCCTTTCACCGAACCCACTTTCTCTCAGCCCTCCTATGCTTAGAAGGGCTTACACTTTCATTATTTATTGCACTATCCCTATGGGCCCTTCAATTTAACACAATAAACTCTGCAGCCCTCCCAATGATTCTACTAGCCTTTTCAGCCTGCGAGGCCGGCGCAGGCTTGGCACTCCTAGTAGCCACCACTCGAACCCACACCAGCAGCCGACTTCAAAGCCTAAGTCTCCTCCAATGCTAAAAATTCTCCTCCCCTCAATCCTCTTGCTCCCATCCGTATGACTAACCCCTAAAAAACACCTTTGAACCACAGCTCTCTTCTACAGTCTAGCAGTCGCAAGCGCCAGCCTACTTTGACTAGCACTACCTGCCGAAATCGGCTGATCCTTCCTAAACTGCTTTATAGCCTCCGACCCTATCTCCACCCCCCTCCTCATCCTCACCTGCTGACTACCCCCCCTCATAATTCTCGCCAGCCAAAACCACCTTATGCTCGAACCAATTAACCGCCAACGAACCTTTATCTCCCTCCTTGTCTCCCTCCAAATCTTCTTAATCCTTGCTTTCAGTGCTACTGAGTTAATTATATTTTATGTCATATTTGAAGCCACCCTTATTCCCACCCTAATTATCATCACCCGCTGAGGAAACCAAATAGAGCGCCTAAACGCAGGAACCTACTTCCTTTTTTATACCCTAGCAGGCTCTCTTCCCCTCTTAATTGCTCTCCTTCTACTTCAAAACTCAACCGGCACTCTCTCCTTTTTTACCCTCCCCTACCTACCCCCCACCTACTCAACCCACTGAGCTCATAAAGTCTGATGAGTAGCCTGCCTCCTGGCATTCTTAGTTAAAATGCCTCTTTACGGGGCCCACCTATGACTCCCCAAGGCCCACGTTGAAGCCCCCATCGCCGGCTCAATAGTCCTTGCCGCCGTTCTCCTGAAACTAGGCGGATACGGAATAATACGCATCCTTGTTATCCTAGACCCCCTTACCAAAGAATTAAATTACCCATTTATTATCCTAGCACTTTGAGGGGTAATTATAACTGGATCCACTTGTTTACGACAAACAGACCTAAAAGCCCTCATTGCCTACTCCTCGGTAAGCCACATGGGCCTGGTAGCAGCTGCCATCTTAACCCAAACCCCCTGAGCCCTCACAGGGGCCCTAACCCTCATAATTGCACACGGCTTAACATCTTCAGCCCTCTTTTGTCTTGCCAATACCAACTACGAGCGCTCCCACAGCCGAACTATAATTTTGGCCCGAGGATTACAAACACTTTTACCCCTAACAGCTACTTGATGATTCATTACCTCCCTAGCCAACCTTGCACTACCACCCCTGCCAAACCTCATGGGTGAGCTAATAATTATCACATCTTTATTTAACTGGTCCATGTGAACACTAATCCTAACAGGCTTAGGAGTACTAATCACCGCAGGCTATTCCCTTTATATGTTCCTTACAACCCAACGTGGGCCACTTCCCAACCACCTCATCTCCCTTGATCCATCCCACACTCGAGAGCACCTCCTCCTTACACTTCATCTCCTACCCCTCTTACTACTCGTACTTAAACCAGAACTGCTCTGGGGTTGAAACGCTTGCAGGTATAGTTTGAACAAAATACTAGACAATTTTCTAAAGAAAGAGGTTACACCTCTTTATCTGCCAAAACCCAACAATCACCCTAAAATTACCTTAAAAATACACGCTCGTAGATATAGTTTAAACTAAAATACTAGATTGTGATTCCAGAGAAAGAGGTTAAAACCCCCTTGTCCACCGAGAGAGGCTCGACAGCAACGACGACTGCTAATCTATCGCGACTCTGGTTAAACCCCAGAGCTCACTCGACTAATACAGCTCCTAAAGGATAATAGCTCATCCGTTGGTCTTAGGCACCAAAAACTCTTGGTGCAACTCCAAGTAGAAGCTATGCTCCCAACTGCTCTCTTCCTATCTTCCTGCATAATGCTCATTTTCCTCACCTTACTTTACCCCGTACTAACCACTTTCAACCCCAACCCCCTCTCCCCCAACTGAGCCCTGACAAAAACTAAAACCGCCATTAAACTAGCCTTCTTCATCAGCCTTTTTCCTCTTTTCCTATTCTTCGACCAGGGAACAGAAACCACCATCACAACCTGATCTTGAACAAACACACTGACCTTTGACATCAATGTCAGCTTTAAATTCGACACCTACTCTTGCATCTTCACCCCAATCGCCCTCTACGTAACCTGGTCTATTCTAGAATTCGCATCCTGATACATACACTCCGACCCCAAAATGAACCAATTTTTCAAATACCTTCTAATCTTTCTAATTGCAATAATTATTCTCGTCACAGCCAACAACATATTCCAACTATTTATTGGGTGGGAGGGCGTCGGAATTATGTCCTTTCTCTTAATTGGCTGATGATACGGACGGGCCGACGCCAACACTGCTGCCCTCCAGGCTGTCCTATACAATCGCATCGGAGACATTGGCCTTATTTTAATAATAGCATGAACAGCAACCCACCTAAACTCCTGAGACCTCCAACAGCTATTCTCCCTCTCCAACGACCACAACCTCACCCTCCCTCTTTTAGGACTTGTCCTCGCCGCCACAGGAAAATCCGCTCAATTCGGCCTCCACCCCTGACTCCCCTCCGCTATAGAAGGCCCTACACCAGTATCTGCCCTACTACACTCAAGCACCATAGTTGTGGCTGGAATCTTCCTACTTATTCGCCTAAGCCCCATACTAGAAAACAATAAAACAGCTTTAACCACCTGCCTATGCCTAGGAGCCCTTACCACCTTATTTACCGCAATCTGTGCCCTAACCCAAAATGATATCAAAAAAATCGTAGCTTTCTCCACCTCAAGTCAACTGGGCCTAATAATGGTCACCATCGGACTAAATCAACCACAACTGGCCTTCCTCCATATTTGCACTCACGCCTTTTTTAAAGCAATGCTCTTTCTCTGCTCTGGCTCTATCATCCACAGCCTAAACGACGAGCAAGACATCCGTAAAATAGGGGGTATACACCACCTAGCCCCCCTCACTTCTTCTTCCCTCACCATCGGAAGCCTAGCTTTAACAGGCGCCCCTTTCCTAGCCGGCTTTTTCTCTAAAGACGCCATCATTGAAGCACTAAACACATCCTACTTAAACGCCTGGGCCCTTATCCTAACACTCATTGCCACCTCCTTCACAGCAGTCTACAGCCTTCGAATCGTCTTCTTTGTCTCAATGGGCCACCCCCGCTTTAACCCATTTCCCCCTATCAACGAAAACAACCCCGCCGTCATTAACCCCATTAAACGCTTAGCCTGAGGGAGTATTGTAGCAGGTCTTTTGATTACCTCAAACACCCTGCCCCTCAACACCCCTCCCATAACCATACCCGCCCCCCTGAAACTTGCAGCCTTAATCGTAACCCTTCTTGGCTTCTTCACCGCACTAGAACTTTCCACCCTATCATCCAAACAGTTCAAACAACTCAAACAAAACCCCACCCCTCATCATTTCTCCAACATACTAGGCTTTTTCCCACATATTATACACCGCCTCATTCCCCAAACCAACCTAGTCCTAGGGCAAGCCATTGCAACCCAGACAATTGACCAAACCTGATTAGAAAAATCTGGGCCCAAAGCAGCTTATTCCCTCAGCCTTCGCCCCATTACGACCACAAGTAACATCCAACAGGGAATAATCAAAACTTATTTATCCTTATTCTTCTTTACCTCCCTACTTGCCCTCACCCTCCTTTTATTTTAAACGGCCCGAAGGGCGCCCCGACTTAACCCACGAGTTAACTCTAAGACTACAAACAGGGTTAATAACAGCACCCAACCCGCTCCAATCAACAATCACCCCCCTGACGAGTACACCACCGAAACTCCCCCTACATCCCCCCGAATCACAGACAAATCTACCGCCTCATCAAACCCCAACCAATCCTCCTCATGCCAAATTTTTCCTATCAACCCCCATGCAAACCCCACTCCCACCACATACCCCACCATCAGCCGCAACGTGGGCCAGCTCCCTCACCCTTCCGGAAAGGGTTCAGCCGCTATAGCGGCTGAATAGGCAAAAACTACCAACATTCCCCCCAAATAAATTAAAAATAAAATTAACGGCAAAAAACAACCCCCATAACAACTAATACACCACACCCCACACCCGCCACTACAACTAGCCCAAAGGCTGCAAAATAAGGAGATGGGTTAGATGCAACCGCCACCAGCCCCAACACTAAACCAGACAATAGAATATACATTAAATAAGACATTATTCCTACTAAGAGTTTAACTTAGACCAATGACTTGAAAAACCACCGTTGTTATTCAACTACAAGAACCCTAATGGCCAACCTACGAAAAACCCACCCCCTCTTAAAAATTGCAAACCACATGCTGGTAGACCTCCCTGCACCCGTAAACATCTCAGCCTGATGAAACTTTGGCTCCCTTTTAGGGCTCTGCCTTATTACCCAAATCTTAACCGGCCTATTCCTGGCAATACACTATACCTCAGACATCTCCATAGCATTTTCCTCCGTGGCCCATATCTGCCGAGATGTAAATTACGGCTGACTCATCCGAAATGTACACGCCAACGGAGCCTCCTTCTTTTTCATTTGCATTTATCTCCACATCGGACGAGGCCTATACTATGGCTCCTACCTCTATAAAGAAACATGAAACATTGGCGTCATCCTCTTCCTGCTTGTTATAATAACCGCCTTCGTCGGATATGTCCTCCCATGAGGACAAATATCTTTTTGAGGGGCTACTGTAATTACCAACCTCCTATCTGCCGTACCCTACATAGGAGACACCCTTGTCCAATGAATCTGAGGAGGATTTTCAGTAGACAATGCCACCCTAACCCGCTTCTTCGCCTTCCACTTCCTATTCCCCTTTATCATTATCGCCGCAACCTTAGTCCACCTCATTTTCCTCCACGAAACCGGCTCCAACAACCCCATTGGCTTAAACTCTGACGCCGATAAGGTCCCCTTTCACCCCTACTTTGCATACAAGGACCTCCTAGGCTTCATTTTCCTACTCACCGCACTAACAGCCCTATCCCTTTTCTCACCCAACCTCTTAGGAGACCCAGAAAACTTCACCCCAGCAAACCCACTTGTTACCCCACCCCACATCAAGCCCGAATGATATTTCCTCTTTGCTTATGCTATCCTCCGCTCTATTCCCAACAAACTAGGAGGCGTCCTCGCTCTTCTAGCTTCTATTTTAGTA
Organism: Xiphophorus birchmanni; assembly: GCA_036418095.1. NCBI lineage: Eukaryota > Metazoa > Chordata > Actinopteri > Cyprinodontiformes > Poeciliidae > Xiphophorus > Xiphophorus birchmanni. The sequence goes on from CM071424.1 coordinate 7,676, forward strand.
CTAATGGCTGTCCCCTTTCTTCACACCTCAAAACAACGAAGCCTTACCTTCCGCCCCTTCACCCAAACCCTATTTTGACTCCTAGTCGCAGACGTTATGATTCTTACATGAATTGGCGGCATACCCGTTGAACACCCATTCATCATCATTGGACAAGTCGCCTCCTTCCTGTACTTCTCTTTATTTTTATTCCTCACCCCTGTTGCAGCCTGGATCGAGAACAAAATTATTGGATGATAAGCACTAGTAGCTCAGCTTTCAGAGCGTCGGTCTTGTAAGCCGAAGGACGAGGGTTAAACTCCCTCCTACTGCTCAAAGAAGAAGGAATTTAACCTCCACCCCTAACTCCCAAAGCTAGGATTCTAATTTAAACTATTCTTTGACCGGACTCTGCCCCTCCTTAGTACATGTATGTATTATCCCCATTAATAGATTTTAACCATTTAAAGTAATGTAATCCTACATTAATGAAAAATCAAAAGTTATAAGAACTTAAATACATTATATCATCAAATAAATATGAAGGTAGACATAAACCACTAAACTTCAAACTCCATTAAATATGTTATAAAAATGACGATATTGAATTGTCCTATCATAACTCTCATCAGTCTAGATATACCAGGACTCACCACCTCTGCAAGTCAGAGTCAAATGTAGTAAGAGACCACCATCAGTTGATTTCTTAATGTACACGTTTATTGATGGTCAAGGACAAAAATCGTGGGGGTAGCACACAGTGAACTATTCCTGGCATTTGGTTCCTATTTCAGGTTCATCAATTGAATACATTCCCCTAACATTTCCTGACGCTTGCATAAGTTAATGGTGGAGTACATACTCCTCGTTACCCACCATGCCGAGCATTCACTCTATAGGGCTACTGGTATCTTTTTTCTATTTCCTTTCACTTGACATTTCAGAGTGCATACAGAAATGTTATATTAAGGTAGAACATTTCCTTGCCCGGCGGAAAATGTATGAATGTAATTAAACTTTTATTTATGAATTGCATAACTGATATCAAGAGCATAAAGTATTATTTTTCCCCCTGACTTTCCTGTCAAGCACCCCTCTCGGCTTTTACGGGCCAAAACCCCCCCTCCCCCTTAAACTCGTGAGATTCCATTGTGTCTGCAAACCCCCCGGAAACAGAGCAAATCTTACTAGTTTTATCCCTTCTCAAATTTTTGTTCACTTGTATTTTTATGTGTTTGTAATATTTACAATATTACAAATGCTAGTGTAGCTTAACGTAAAGCATAACACTGAAGATGTTAAGATGAACCCTACAAAGTTCCACAGGCACAAAAGCTTGGTCCTGACTTTACTATCAACTTTAGCAACACTTACACATGCAAGTATCCGCACCCCAGTGAAAATGCCCCCGCCTTCCTCAAGAAAAAAAGGAGCTGGTATCAGGCACGCTACAGCAGCCCACGACACCTTGCTCAGCCACACCCCCAAGGGATCTCAGCAGTGATAAACATTAAGCAATAAGTGAAAACTTGACTTAGTTAAAGCTAAAAGGGCCGGTTAAACTCGTGCCAGCCACCGCGGTTATACGAGAGGCCCAAGTTGACAGTCTTCGGCGTAAAGCGTGGTTAAAGATATACTAAACTAAGGCTAAACTTCCCCAAAGCTGTCATACGCACCCGGGAGCATGAAACCCAACCACGAAAGTGGCCTTAATACCCCCCCCCCCCTTGACCCCACGAAAGCTATGAAACAAACTGGGATTAGATACCCCACTATGCATAGCCCTAAACTTCGATAGAAATCTACAACCTCTATCCGCCTGGGAACTACGAGCATAAGCTTAAAACCCAAAGGACTTGGCGGTGCTTTAGACCCCCCTAGAGGAGCCTGTTCTAGAACCGATAATCCCCGTTTGACCTCACCTTTTCTTGTCCACCCTGCCTATATACCGCCGTCGTCAGCATACCCTGTGAAGGAAACATAGTAAGCAAAACTGGTAAAACCCAAAACGCCAGGTCGAGGTGTAGCGCACGAAAAGGAAAGAAATGGGCTACATTTCCTCTTCCAGGAAATACGAATTGTGCCATGAAACAACACATGAAGGAGAATTTAGCAGTAAGCAGAAAACAGAGCGTTCCGCTGAACCCGGCCCTGAAGCGCGCACACACCGCCCGTCACTCTCCCCAAGCCTAAAAGCATTAATAATTAAAACCCTACAAAAACAAAGGGGAGGCAAGTCGTAACATGGTAAGTGTACCGGAAAGTGCACTTGGAAAAACCAGAACGTAGCTAAGATAGAAAAGCATCTCCCTTACACCGAGAAGTCACCTGTGCAAATCAGGTCGTGCTGAAACCCAACAGCTAGCCTCCCCTCTAAAAAACATAAACCTATTCCTTACCTCCACCAAACCCTTCAACCAAACCATTCTTCCCCCCAAGTAAAGGCGATAAAAAAGGGCAAACCGAGAGCTACAAAGATAGTACCGTAAGGGAATGCTGAAAGAGAAATGAAAGAATCAATAAAGTAATAAGAAGCAGAGACTAGCCCTCGTACCTTTTGCATCATGATTTAGCAAGCCCCATCCAAGCAAAAAGACTTTTAGTTTGACCCCCCGAAACTAGACGAGCTACTCCAAGGCAGCCTAATAAATAGGGCCAACCCGTCTCTGTGGCAAAAGAGTGGGAAGACCTTCGAGTAGAGGTGACAGACCTACCGAGCCTAGTAATAGCTGGTTGCCTGAGAACTAAATTAAAGTTTAGCCTTTATTTATCTCCCACCCCCAACGGACAGCCCGATAAAGCCCCGGCCCCGAGATCCCAAAAGAGTTATTCAAAGGGGGTACAGCCCCTTTGAACAAAGATACAACTTTACCGAGCGGATAATAATCATAAACACCCAGGTAAGTGTCAAGGTGGGCCTAAAAGCAGCCACCCTAAAGAAAGCGTTAAAGCTCCAACATACCTCATACCCCCGATTCTGACAACAGAGTTACATTCCCTCAGCACTATCAGGCCTTCCTATGTTAATAGGAAAGATTATGCTAAAATGAGTAATAAGAGAACCCACTTCTCTCCCCGCACATGTGTAAGCCGGATCGGACCCTCCACCGGCAATTAACGGCCCCAAACCCAGAGAGAATTAAGACCAAAACAGACAACAAGAAAACCCCTTAAATAAACCCCGTTACCCCCACACCAGCGTGCCACCTAGGAAAGACTAAAAGAAGAAGAAGGAACTCGGCAAATACTACAAAGCCTCGCCTGTTTACCAAAAACATCGCCTCTTGACCAACCCATAATAAGAGGTCCCGCCTGCCCTGTGACTTAAATTTTTAACGGCCGCGGTATCTTGACCGTGCAAAGGTAGCGTAATCACTTGTCTTTTAAATGAAGACCTGTATGAATGGCAAAACGAGGGCTTAACTGTCTCCTTCCTCCAGTCAATGAAATTGATCTCCCCGTGCAGAAGCGGGGATACCAACATAAGACGAGAAGACCCTATGGAGCTTTAGACGCACTGACAGATCACGTAAAGCCTTCTTGACCAAGAGATAAAACCCACCGACCCCTGTCACAATGTCTTTGGTTGGGGCGACCCCGGGGAAATATAAAACCCCCGAGCGGAATGAAGACACCTCTGCTTCATAAACAAGAGCCACAGCTCACAAAATCAGAACCTCTGACCTAAAGATCCGATATAATCGATCAACGGACCGAGTTACCCTAGGGATAACAGCGCAATCCCCTTTCAGAGTCCCTATCGACAAGGGGGTTTACGACCTCGATGTTGGATCAGGACATCCTAATGGTGCAGCCGCTATTAAGGGCTCGTTTGTTCAACGATTAAAGTCCTACGTGATCTGAGTTCAGACCGGAGTAATCCAGGTCAGTTTCTATCTATAAAGTGCTTTCTTCCAGTACGAAAGGACCGAAGAAAAGAGGCCCATGCTTAAAGTAAGCCTTACCCCCACCTAATGAAGACAACTTAATTAGACAAAAGGAACATCCCCCTACCAAAGATAATAGCTGTCTAGGTGGCAGACTCCGGCCAATGCAGAAGACCTAAGCCCTTCTTACAGGGGTTCAACTCCCCTCTTAGACCATGCTACTGCTTCTCCTAAACACCATCATCAATCCTCTCGTACTCATCATCTTTATCATACTAGCCGTTGCCCTCCTGACACTCCTAGAACGAAAGGTACTAGGTTATATACAACTCCGCAAAGGCCCGAATGTTGTTGGCCCCTATGGTCTCCTCCAACCATTCGCTGACGGACTCAAACTTCTAATAAAAGAACCAATCCGCCCATCTACCGCTTCCCCACTCTTATTCCTCTTCACCCCCATTCTAGCTTTCACCTTAGCTCTGACACTATGAACCCCCCTCCCACTTCCCTCCCCACTAGCCGACTTAAACCTCGGCATCTTATTTATCCTGGCCCTCTCAAGCCTAACAGTTTACTCCATCCTAGGCTCAGGATGAGCATCAAATTCAAAATATGCCCTAATTGGAGCCTTACGCGCCGTAGCCCAAACCATCTCCTACGAAGTAAGTCTTGGCCTGATTTTACTCAGCACCATTCTTCTTGTAGGGGGTTTTACTCTACAGATATTCAACACCGCACAAGAACAAACATGACTTATTCTTCCCGCATTACCCCTTGCCGCCATATGATACGTATCTACCCTAGCCGAAACAAACCGAGCCCCGTTTGACCTAACAGAAGGAGAATCCGAACTAGTCTCAGGCTTCAACGTAGAATATGCAGGAGGCCCCTTTGCCCTCTTTTTCTTAGCCGAATATGCTAACATTATCTTTATAAACACCCTCTCTGCCACACTTTTCTTAGGAACACCCTTTAACCATACCTTACCAGAGCTAACCTCCTTCAGCATTATGACCAAAGCCGCCCTCCTCGTAGCAATTTTTCTTTGAGTCCGGGCCTCCTACCCACGATTTCGATACGACCAACTCATGCACTTAACCTGAAAAAACTTCCTACCCATTACCCTCGCCCTCCTCATCTGACACCTGTCCCTACCCCTAGCCCTCTCAAGCCTCCCCCCCCAACTATAAATCTTAGGACTCGTGCCTGAAAAAGGACTACTTTGATAGAGTAAATAATGTGGGTTAAACCCCCTCCGAATCCTTAGAAAGAAGGGATTTGAACCCAACCTAAAGAGATCAAAACTCTTAGTGCTCCCACTACACCACTTCCTAGTAAAGTCAGCTAAACAAGCTTTCAGGCCCATACCCCGAACATGATGGTTAAAACCCCTCCTTTACTAATGGCCCCCTTTGTCTGCTCCACCCTTATCATTAGTCTCGGTCTCGGCACAACTATAACCTTCGCCAGCACCCACTGGTTCCTCGCCTGAATGGGCATCGAAATCAATACACTAGCCATTATTCCCCTAATAACCCAAAACCACAACCCCCGAACAATTGAAGCCACCACTAAATACTTTTTTGCCCAAGCCACCGCTTCAGCAACACTTCTATTCGCTGCTGTCTCAAATGCATTCTTAACAGGAGAGTGAGATATTCTTCAAATAAACCACCCCCTAACTTCCACACTCACCACCCTGGCCTTGGCTATAAAAATCGGTCTTGCCCCCCTTCATAGCTGAATGCCGGAGGTAATACAAGGCGTGAGCCTACTTACTGGGCTAACCCTCTCCACCTGGCAAAAACTTGCCCCCCTTTGCCTCATTTACCAAATCCAACCAGACAGCCCAAGTGTTTTCACTACCTTAGGCCTCTTGTCTGTGATTGTGGGCGGCTGAGGAGGTCTCAACCAGGTCCAACTCCGAAAAATTCTTGCATACTCATCAATCGCCCACCTAGGATGAATAATTCTCATCCTCCCATTCTCACCCCCTCTCACTCTCCTTACCCTTTTTACCTACCTAATAATAACCTTTTCACTTTTCTCTTCCTTCATGTTAATTCGCACCACACATATTAACTCTTTGTCCACCTCCTGAGCCAAGATCCCAGCTCTCACTGCTTCTATCCCCCTCATCCTCTTGTCCCTAGGAGGCCTACCACCCCTAACAGGATTCCTACCAAAATGACTCATCCTCCAAGAATTAACTAAGCAAGACCTAGCCCCAATTGCCACTCTCGCTGCCCTTTCATCCCTCTTCAGCCTTTATTTTTACCTCCGACTATCGTACACAATAACACTTACTATGCCCCCAAACAACCCCGCCGGAACACTCCCCTGACGACTCAAACCCCACCACAACACCCTCCCCCTGGCCCTAACCACCACAATAACAATTTACCTCCTCCCTATCACCCCTGCTATTCTGGCTCTTTTCACCCTCTAGGGACTTAGGATCATACTTTAGACCAAGGGCCTTCAAAGCCCTAAGTGGGGGCGAAAATCCCCCAGCCCCTGAACTAAAACTTACGGGACATTAACCCACATCTTCTATTTGCAAAACAGACACTTTAATTAAGCTAAAGCCTTTCTAGACAGGAAGGCCTCGATCCTACAAATTCTTAGTTAACAGCTAAGCGCCCAAACCAGAGAGCATCTATCTAACTTTCCTCGCCTAGCAAAGCAAAATAGGCGAGGAAAAGCCCCGGCAGGGTCTAACCTGCTTCTTCAGATTTGCAATCTGATATAATACACCTCGGGGCTTTGGCAAGAGGAGGGGTTGAACCCCCGTTCATGGGTCTACAATCCACCGCTTAACACTCAGCCATCTTACCTGTGGCAACCACACGTTGGCTCTTTTCAACTAACCATAAAGACATCGGCACCCTTTATCTAGTATTTGGCGCTTGGGCTGGTATAGTGGGGACGGCCTTAAGCCTCTTAATTCGAGCCGAGCTAAGTCAACCTGGTACCCTCCTGGGTGATGACCAAATCTATAATGTGATCGTCACAGCTCATGCCTTTGTAATAATTTTTTTTATAGTTATACCAATCATGATTGGCGGCTTTGGTAACTGATTGATCCCACTAATAATCGGCGCCCCTGACATAGCCTTTCCCCGAATAAATAACATAAGTTTTTGACTCCTTCCCCCCTCATTCCTTCTTCTCCTAGCATCCTCTGGGGTTGAAGCAGGGACTGGAACTGGATGAACTGTTTACCCCCCTCTTGCAGGTAACTTGGCGCATGCTGGACCCTCCGTGGACTTAACTATTTTTTCCCTCCATCTGGCTGGTGTTTCCTCCATTCTGGGGGCAATCAACTTTATCACCACTATAATTAACATAAAGCCCCCAGCAGCATCTCAATACCAAACCCCCCTGTTTGTCTGAGCAGTTCTAATCACAGCTGTGCTCCTACTTCTTTCCCTCCCCGTCCTTGCCGCAGGTATCACCATGCTTTTAACAGATCGAAATCTTAACACCACCTTCTTTGACCCCGCAGGCGGGGGAGACCCAATCCTCTACCAACACCTATTCTGGTTCTTTGGACACCCAGAAGTGTACATTCTAATTCTACCGGGCTTTGGGATAATCTCGCACATTGTAGCCTACTACGCCGGTAAAAAAGAACCTTTTGGCTACATGGGAATAGTATGGGCTATGATGGCCATCGGGCTTCTAGGCTTTATTGTCTGAGCCCACCACATGTTCACAGTCGGAATAGACGTTGACACTCGCGCTTACTTCACATCCGCCACAATAATTATTGCTATCCCCACCGGAGTTAAAGTTTTTAGCTGATTAGCAACCCTTCACGGCGGAGCCCTAAAATGGGAAACCCCCCTCCTCTGGGCTCTCGGCTTCATTTTTCTCTTTACAGTAGGGGGACTAACGGGAATTGTCTTGGCAAACTCATCCCTAGATATTGTCCTTCATGACACCTATTACGTAGTAGCCCACTTTCACTATGTCCTTTCAATGGGGGCTGTCTTTGCCATTATCGCAGGATTTGTACACTGATTTCCACTGTTCTCAGGCTATTCACTCCACAGTGCCTGAACAAAAATCCACTTCGGAATTATATTTATTGGGGTCAATCTCACCTTCTTCCCGCAACACTTCCTTGGACTAGCAGGCATGCCACGACGATACTCTGACTACCCAGACGCCTATACGCTATGAAACACAATTTCTTCAATTGGCTCACTAATCTCCCTCGTGGGAGTGGTTATGTTTCTCTTCATTATTTGAGAGGCCTTCACAGCAAAACGTGAAGTCCTCTCAGCCCACCTGGTTACAACCAACGTTGAATGACTTCACGGATGCCCCCCTCCCTACCACACATTTGAAGAGCCTGCATTCGTACAAGTACAACACACTGCCAAATAACCGAGAAAGGGGGGAATTGAACCCCCATAAGCTGGTTTCAAGCCAGCCACATAGCCATTCTGCCACTTTCTTATAAGACACTAGTAAAACATTATTACACTACCTTGTCAAGGCAAAATCGTGGGTTAGACCCCCACGTGTCTTACCTAAATTAATGGCACATCCCTCCCAACTAGGCTTTCAAGATGCAGCTTCACCCGTTATAGAAGAACTCCTTCACTTCCACGATCACACCCTTATAATTGTGTTTCTCATCAGCACCCTAGTTCTTTACATTATTGTAGCCATAGTGACTACGAAACTAACAGACAAGCTTATTCTGGACTCCCAAATGATCGAGATTATTTGAACCCTTCTCCCAGCAATAATTCTAATCCTTATCGCTCTCCCATCCCTCCGCATTCTTTATCTAATAGACGAAATCAACGACCCCCACTTAACAATTAAAGCAATGGGCCATCAATGATACTGAAGCTATGAATATACAGACTATGAAGATCTAGGCTTCGACTCTTATATAATTCCAACACAAGACCTTGCCCCTGGCCAATTTCGGCTTTTAGAAACAGACCACCGCATGGTGGTCCCCCTGAATTCCCCCACCCGTATCCTGATCTCTGCTGATGACGTTCTCCACTCCTGAGCAGTCCCAT